>SJXQ01010133.1:0-24489 GCA_006408695.1 Aepyceros melampus | reverse complement strand
CAAGATATCATGACTATAATTACCTTGGGAGTACAGAGACCATTTTTTGACACTTTCTTCTGGCTAATATCATTGTGATGCTGTTGTTCTTGTGACTCTTGCTCCCTGTTCCTTTCCCCATGCCCTGACTTCTTTCTGATCCTTCACTTTCCCCCTTTAAGTTTTGATGCTTAGTTTTTATGCTGGAGCTTTAAATGTAGCTGGACATTCACCCATGTGAATAACATGGGTCAGGGGATGAGCTTGGGCATTTCCATCAGTTTCTTGTCTTCCACAGTCTGTCATGAAATTTTTATTTCCTCCTCCCACATCTCTCTTCAAACTTTGGCATTTGAAGGGCTAGAGTGACTCAGGGAACAGCCTCTTAAGTAACTGTAATCACCCAGCAAGCATCCTTCATGCCACTCCATCTCTGCAGCCTTCCTGGGCTACAGGGCCTCCACACATGTTCCCTCCTGCAGCTCCATCTGCCCCACAGCTCTGGAGGGACACTCATGGTATTTTCAGGGGCGGCACATGGTCCCCCATCTAGTGTCTATAATCAAGAACCGCTGAGCAGGTCATTTAGGACTCTCACATTTACTCCCTGGGAAATCTACCTCCTGCTAGTGCCTGAAGACATATTTCTCAGCCCTCAGCCTTCTCTCTTTCATTTTGGTTCAGATTTTATGGTTTTTGGCAGGTGTGTTTCATAATTTATAGTTTGGGCTTGTGGCTGTTTCATTGTTCATTGAAGACAGAGTGTTCTCTCTCTCATTATCTTTGTGGGGTTTTTTGTTGGGTTTCAAAGAAGGGGAATGGAATTTTTAAAATGCTTTTATTGTTCTCTTCAACAGAAAGCCTCAATTATTAATATTTTTTCAGTGCCAAGGGAAGCTTTTTGTAAGCTTTTGAACAAGATAAAAATTATCATTTAGCTACTTATGTACATTAAATTCCTTACATAAAAAAGGGTTCGGTTCCAAGAGCACATTCGTAAGTCCAATTTGTTCCTAAGTCCAACAAGGTTACCGTAGGTACCCGCTAACACAATCAGCTGTACAGTACTGTCTGCAATAGCAAAAGGTTTATAATACTTTTCACACAAATAATACATTAAAAAATAAACATTTTAAATCTTACAGTACAGTACCTTGAAAAGGCTCAGTAGTACACCTACATCACTGCTGCTTTTTATGCTTGCTTCCAGACATCCTGGGCTTGAAATAAAGACACTGCACAACTGTATTCTACACAGGACTGTACAGGACTCTACACACAAGCACAACCAGTTGTAGAGGAGGCATGCATGCGACAATGTACATCAGACCCGTGAACTAACTTACATGATTAGACATGCAAATACACATTCTCATCTTTTAAAGTTTGCAACTTGAAGGTTTGTAGGAGGGGGATTTGCTGTATTTTTTAAAACAAGTCAAATCGTCATCTAGGAGTTTTCCACATAATATAAAAACAGTAGTTAAATATTTGCCAATCACCATTCACAAGCCATTTCTAATGATCAATATTTGACTTTTTACCCCCACTATGAATGGGAGGATCAGTTGCAAACCCCTTTTCTGGATAGAGATCTTACATGATCTTGTGTTTGCTCAGTTCAAGGTTAGCACGCCACTTGCACATGTCCACAGTGGAGAGAGTGGAGATGACAGAATCAGTGGCATTAATTATAAATTACAAAACAGCAACTTTATGCCAAAGCTTTGCAATCATTCAAAAGAAATATGGTAGATTCCTCTGGAAGAGCACTTGCAACTTTGTAACTATTTGTCTGTGACCTTCAAATTGGAAGGTCTGTTGGGCAGGATATAAAATCCTTGGCTCACATTTTCTTTTTCTAAATATATTGCTCCACTGTTTTCTACTGTGTTGTAGCATTGTTGAGAAGTCTGATGCTCACCTGATTTTCTTTTCCTAATAAGTGACTTTGTCCTTTTGCTGAGATACACTTACACATTATTCTTTACCTTTAAAGTCCAGTGGTTTTAGTAGAGTATGTCTTGATATGGGCCATTCTGGGTTGATTTTTCCATGTATGTGGATGCTCTTTCAACATAGTGATTTGAATTTTCTGTTTATAGTTTTGTTCTGTTGTTTTGGTTTTCTTTTCTCAGGACTCTAATAATAGATACATGATTTTCTTTCTCTGTTTTTAACAGCCATCATTTTTGCTTAAATCCTTTTTGTTTTTCTTCAGTTATTTTCAATTCTCTCCTTTCTTTTGTTTCTCTTATTACACTTTCTGCATCTGGTCATTCTTGTGTTCCTTCTCGTTTAGTCTATGTTTCTGACTTTTCCCCCCTTAGTTTTCTAATTCTTTTCTGAACCCTGTCAGCTAATTTTTCACATCCCCCTGTTATTTATTCACCTCATTTCAGCATTTTTCTATTTTTATTTGTTTCTATAGATGTCTTAGCTTCTTTTAGCTGATTTTATAAGAGTAAGTTGTATTTTCATCCACCTCAAAGTCAAATTTTCATTATGTTGCTACGTTATTGATACTTTTTTCTTGGGGTATCCTTCTATGGGGTTTGCTGTTGGTCTTGTTTAAGTGAAACAGATTTTTCTCTGTACTTTTGAAATAGTGTAAGGGGGGTGTTCAAAGGAGTTATTTCACTGTAAAGGACTCCCTCCTCTGGTGCTGAAATGAAGTATTCAAGGGTTTGGCTACAGTTTTGAAATTGACTCTTCTAGACTCTTCTCCTCCCAAGGAGCTGAAGGAACTGAACATCTTTCCTTTACCCCTTTGTTCCTGTTCAGCTTGGCTTAACATTCTGGCAGGTTTTGTTGCACATTTCTACAGTCTTAAGGATGCGAATTCCTCCAGTGCACACCAATCTTCTTAAGGCCCTGAATGAGTTTGCATGATTTTTCTTGCTCTAAACCACACACACAGGAGCCTTGAGTCTTCTCTCAGTTTCACTGATTATCTCAGACTGACATGCTAAAGGTTCTTCTCTTCTGGAATAGGACTACTTTATTATGGTGATATTTCTCTGTTCCATGGCTCTTATCCTTGTTTCTTCTCTATTAAAAAAAAAAAACCTCTAACTGCTATACTTGTATTACATATGGTTTGCCACCCCCTGCGCCCCACCCCTTATATCACTTCCAGTAAAATTATCATCTGTTATCTTTTCCTTTCTTTTGGCAATTCCAATGCCCTGTTTTCTGTTTTGTGTGTGTGTGTGTGTGTGTGTTTTAATGAGAGATTTTGGAATATTAAACAACTATGCTGCTATCATGATTTTGCTTCACTGGAAGCCTCCTAAGCATTTTTAAAGGAACTGCTATTAACAATATATTCTTTGACATCAAGGCATTCATTTTTCCATTTTCAGTTACCACTTAAATGGTGATGATTCCCAAAACTGTAAGTTTACTGTAGATCTTGCATGAGCTACAATTCTTTATTGATACCTTTATAGAGCCTCAAACTACACCCATTTAAAAGATCAACTCATTTTCTGTCCCTTTCAAGTCACCTTCCAAGAATGTATTTCCTTCTCTAATTGTTAATATCATCTTGTCCATTAATTACCCAAGATAGAAATCTAGGACACTCTTTTTTTTTTTTTTTTTTATTTAAAGGAACTGCTATTAACAATATATTCTTTGACATCAAGGCATTCATTTTTCCATTTTCAGTTACCACTTAAATGGTGATGATTCCCAAAACTGTAAGTTTACTGTAGATCTTGCATGAGCTACAATTCTTTATTGATACCTTTATAGAGCCTCAAACTACACCCATTTAAAAGATCAACTCATTTTCTGTCCCTTTCAAGTCACCTTCCAAGAATGTATTTCCTTCTCTAATTGTTAATATCATCTTGTCCATTAATTACCCAAGATAGAAATCTAGGACACTCTCTTTTTTTTTTTTTTTTTTGCTCATTTTTATCAATTGAATTAGCAAATTTGCCAGTTAGTTCTGCTAAATCTCACTCAAAACCACCCATATTTATTGATCCCAACTGCTCATTATCTCTCATTCTTTTTATTTCCATTTTCATCAGAGAAGGTCCCTCAAACTCTAGGTTCCCTCTTCTTCTAACACATTGTTCAGAACTATTGTCTTAAAGCTCTGCCTTTTATTTCTCCATTCAGACACCTTCTACAATGCCCTCAGCGACTGTTAGGGACAAATCCAAAGTCCTTCACAATCTGGCTGCCATCTCTCCTTCACCTCTCACCTTCCTCCATTTCTTTAATGCATTCTATTTTAAGCCACAGAAGATTGATAGGCTCACAGCCTATACCTATGTACATACTCTTGTCTCTGCCTAGGACACCCCGCTGTCTCATTTCCACACATTTGGCACTCATCATTTAACACCCAACTCTTAATCTATATCTTCTACAACACTTTCCTGGGAACCAGGGAGATTTAGATTTTCACATAGTTCTGTAGATGGGATATCTTTATTCGTCTTACATATCTTTTTCATCCATCTGCCTTTGAAGCCTATATTCTTGGTTGTCTCAAATTCCTGGTACCTGGGGCATTCAATCATGAAAGTGAAAGTTGCTCAGTTGTGTCTGACTCTTTGCAACCCCATGGGCTGTATAGTCCATGGAATTCTCCAGGCCAGAATACTGGAGTGGGTAGCCATTCCCTTCTCCAGGGGATCTTCTCAACCCAGGGATCAAATCCAGGTCTCCCACATTGTAGGTAGATTCTTTACCAGCTGAGCCACAGGGAAGCCCAAGAATACTGGAGTGGGTAGCCTATCCCTTCTCAGTGGATTTTTCTGACCCAGGAATCAAACCGGGTCTCCTGCATTGCAGGTGGATTCTTTACCAACTGAGCTATTAGGGAAGCCTGCAATCAATCATAGCAGTACTCAGTAAATGACTGTGAGGATGCAGGGCTGTGGCAATAGGCACATTCAAGTCAGAAGAAGCTTCTACAAGTCTCTTTATTTAAGTCCACAAATAAGGGCATTTCCATCCTACATACCTGCTTATCAGTAAGCTGAAAGTGTCTTATTGATAAGATAGTATACGTGTGTGTGTGCGTGTGTGTGTGTGCGTGCGTGTCTGGAAAACACTTTCATGCAATTGTGTGCTAGTACATATTTTACAACAGGGTTTATGGAGAAAAGTGCCCTGATTGTAACATTTGCCAATTTCTGTGGTGTAAATACTCCCATCATGCCTGATGTCAAGCTGTTATTGGAATATAACTGACTACACAGTAGGATGAGATCACAATTAGTTCTCAAAAGCCAGTATGCACTGGCTCTAACATGTGTTGGAGTACTCCTTTCATAAGTAATAAATAAAACATCTATTGAAAACTGGAAAGCCATGTTTGGAAATTCATGTATCCTGGGCATATCTTGAGCTGTACTTTGTAAAATGTCTCATGTATAGAGACTACTTCCTTTTTATTTAGCATATGGAAAGATTTCAAGAATTGAAAGAGTTGGCAGGTATAGGTAGTTGAACACAGAAGGTGAACTCAGAGATGATCACAGGTGTTGGAAACACAGTGCTACATGGACAGAGACAGGAAGTAGGCGGGGAAGCTGGATGGGATGAGGGTGTCCCTTTGCTTGAGGATCTATCCTACTTGAAGAGCTAAGGGTAAGGTATCAAAGAGAAAATCAGAAACTGCCCAGAAACAGAAAATCACCTATAGAAGTCAGAGAAGAAGTCACATCACAAAGTCATCTCTGGAGGGTAAATGTAGTGATAAAAATCAAAGGGTCAAACATTGAGCTTTTTGAAGATTTGGAAGAAGACACACCAATAACAAACATGCAGTCAGGTAAATAGGAAAAATTAAAAATACCAAGGAATATCCTGAAGGAGAATGATGAAAGTGGATGAAATGGCCAAATGCTCCATCGAAGCACAGAGAACAAAGAATGAGGAAAGGCTACTGGATTTCAGGCAGCAGGAGGGGCCACAAGACAACTTTTGGAATGACTGCCCCATAGAAGAGTCAATGTTCCTTTCTTGTAGCTACAAAAGCAGCATAAGAGTTGAGGTTCCTTTCCACACAAAACTTGGTTCAGATCTAAGGAAATCAGGGAAAAGGAATGATACAATGAATGAACAAAGCCCAAACATGCCATGAACAGAGTGAGTGAATTACAGCTGCAGCCTGAGAGGCTTGGCGTGGTGAAAAATGGAAATTCTGGCGTGGCTTTTTGGTCTTTCTGGGACCAGGGGTAGTGGCCGGTTCCAACGGGGAAGGGACACATCCAGAACCATGAAATGGATGGCTGCCTGGAATGAGCCACACCATGGCAGAGGGATGAGTCTGGCAGAAAGCTTTAGGGAGGGTGGCAATTTGGCATCAGGATTTCTGCTGAAACAAGGTAACTCAGAAATGAGAGAATATACTAAATATCAACAGAAAAGCTAAACCATACAGGAAAATACAAACTTCAGGGCAACACATGTGCCTGACTGGACCCAAGTCTGAACACCAGCTCTGCCCAGCTGTGACATGGGCACACCTGCTTCTCCTCCAGATGCAGGTTTCCTGGAGATGTGGCCTTGGCTGGGTGCAGGCAGATGTCTTGATTGGGCTTGGGCTGACCTCTTGGACTGTGCACAAGGTTGCTCTTGCCTCATGATGGCCGCCTAGGAAACTGATCTGCCTCTGGTCCAACCCAGCTCACGTGGATAACATCCTTTGTCTCCTCTTCTTCCTTCCAATAAAATCCCTCCCAGTGAATGATTTTTCCTGTCCTGTTAGCTAACCTGAGTTTTTCTACAGATCACAATTCCAACACACTTTAACATGCCTCCTGTCTTTGCAAAGACACTGAGGAAGAATGTTTACCTGCTCAGAGGTCTGCAGGGCCTAAGGACCTATCAGCGATCTTATGGCCACTGGACTACAAGGACACTATTAGCCAGATGAGAACACCATATGGGTGCTCAGGAAGTAGCTTCCCATTAAAATGCAATTTAAAAAAAAAGCTGGGTCATTACGAGTTAGAGCTGAGAAATGCTGTATGATTTTAGAGACTAGAAGACTTCAATGAGGAGGGAAGCTCAGAGCTGAGCCTGAGGGTTTGAGGGTATCAACAAGAGCAAAGACACAAGGCAAGCCTGAGTCAACAGAGTGAAGGATGTTCATTTAGTGAAAGATAACCAGCGACTGCAAATTCCATCATTCACAGAGAGAAGGAACAGTAGAGGACAGTGAGGGTGTCACCCCATCTCTCCTTTCTAAAAGGCCAGTGGGAAGAGTTTGTTCCAGTAAACAAGATGGAACTGTGAAGGCCTCTGCTTTCTTGGAGAAAAGAAGAGATGAGGAGGGCACATCCAGATACAGGGGCCTGCTTTCCATGCCACCACTGCTCATACCTCGTCTTTCCTTTTTCCTGCCTCTTCCTCTTGGGTTAGGGCAGCATGTGCCCAAAGACATTACTGCCCAGAACAATCCCTACTGTGGACACACTGAAGGGTTCAAGAACTCTCCCAAGGAGAAGGGGTAGGTGAGGAAATGCTTCCCAAAGGGTACTGTGCCTGACAGCACCTGGGGAGTCTCATTCAAATGCAGATTCTGATTCCTTAGGTCTGTGTGGGACCTGAGATCATCATCTCTTCCAAGATTCCAGCTTCCAAGAGATCCCTGTGAGGCTGGGGTTGACATATACACACTATTATGTATAAAACAGACAACTAATGAGAACTTACTGCATAGCATAGGGAACTCTACTCGGTGCTCTGTGGTGACCTACATGGGAAGGAAAACCAAAAAAACCAGAGGGGATATGTGTACACGTATGGCTGATTCACATTGCGGTGTAGCAGAAATCAACACAACATTGTAAAGCAACATACTCCAATAAAATTTTTAAAAAGAATAAGCAAGACTGGAAGAGCTGGAATAACAAGAAAGGGGGCTGGGATGTGAGTCCCATCCGTTCAAGGAAAGCCCCACAAGGAATTGAAAGTTGATTTTTCAGGCAACAAGACCTTTAGGAGTTGACCTGATAGACGGAGTGGTGAGGTATTAAGATAGTTTGGAGAGGGGGAAGATGGTACAGAGGCAGGGAATAAGGTGGGCAGTGTAATACATAAGAGAGAACTCTTGCAGTAAGGCCAAAAGGCAAGGATTCTATTCCTACTTCACAGCCTATTTTAGCTATTTGGGTTTAATTTCTCCCTCTTGAAAAATGGGTATTGCTACTAGACTATATCAAGTCCTGCTGCTGCTGCTAAGTTGCTTCAGTAGTGTCCGACTCTGTGCGACCCCATAGACGGCAGCCCACCAGGCTCTGCTGTCCCTGGGATTCTCCAGGCAAGAACACTGGAGTGGGTTGCCATTTCCTTCTCCAGTGCATGAAAGTGAAAAGTGAAAGTGAGTCGCTTAGTTGTGTCAGACTCGTAGCGACCCCATGGACTGCAGCCCACCAGGCTCCTCCATCCACGGGATTTTCCAGGCAAGAGTACTGGAGTGGGGTGCCATTGCCTTCTCTGATATTAAGTCCTAAATATGCACTAAAATGTTAGTTTGGAATTCTGCTTATTGCAATTAATGTGAGCTTGAGAGGATAAACAGTAAATTCAGCAGTGGTATCAATGGAATACAGAGGAAGTAAAGGAGTGAAACATTTTCAGAAAGTTGAAATGACAGGGTTTAATAAAATTCTATATAAGGAGACATAAGGCAGAGAAGAACGAAACTGATTTTGAGTTAATCCTGGGATACAATGACTTTGGTTCTCTCAAAAGACAGAAGTCATGGGATTTGGTGTAGGAGAAATATAATGGATGAGTACAGATTAAGTAATATTGAGTAAACACTGAAAATGAATCATTATGGGTGGGTCTGGAGCAGGGCACTCGCACAACCCGGGAGTAAATGTGTCCTGAAATTCTGCATCCTGGACATTCCACTCACATCAAAGGAGCCCCAGCTCTCATCTGAGGGAGGACATACCAAAAGGCTGAAAGGGAGGAGGAGCAGAAAAGAAGGGGCTGTAAAGTTGGGATGGCCCTTACCTTGGACCAGTCTCCCACAGTCCAGTGTGGAGGACAGTCTGTCCTGGCACAGGACTTACGGGATGAGGCCTTGGGTCCTTGGCACAGTTCCTCGGAGAGATTCAAGAAGCTGCCATCCGTTAAGAGCTGCCGACAGGTGACCCTGCGATTCTGTGTTCCCCCTCCGCAGGTCCTGGAACACTGGGAGGACACAAGGAAGTGAGTCCACGGGCTCAGCCCTCTTCGGTTCAGTGAAACACAGGGCTCTTAAGATCATAAGCCTGGCAGCCATACCTGCTGCCACTCTTCAATATGCCAGCTAGGAGGGCAGTCAAACTGGTTGCATGCTTGTAAGGCATGGGGTTTCTCATCTCTGCATTCCTCAGGTGGGGAGGGGGACTCCCCAGGGTGCAGGCAGTACACTTCTCGAGTCTGGATGCCAACACCACAGGTAGCTGAGCAGGGTCCCCAAGAGCCCATGTGCCACCTGTACCAAAACAACAAATGGGCAAAATTCACTGTCCAGTGGACTCAGTGGGACACCGAGAGCATGGACAATTGCACTCTGCTCTCTGGACTTCCAGCCTCCACCCTCCATATCCACAGCATCAATAAATGCAATTAGAGTGCAGAAATACAATGTTTAAAGGCAAGACATGTCAGGAGAGCGCTTAAAGATTTCACCTGTCTAGGAGAGTCTGGAGTGAAAGAGAAGCAGATTTCTCTCCATCCTAGCCTACCACCATATATCATTAATAAAATCTTGGTTTTGTTTTGAATAGAGCCCCAAAGCAAGGATGATTTATACAAGGTGTCAAAAGAAATTTTAAATGCTTAAAAGCACACTTCAGGAAATTTTTAGGGCACCTGGATTCATTATTTGGAATATCCCTAAGAAATTCTTTTATGTTAGGATTGGATTTACAGCACATATATATACATAATGTGATTCCTTTCCAATAAGATCTCGGAAAAATCAGGTTTTCTCATGAAACATCTGCAAAAATGAAAAACCAGGGCAACTGCTTTGGGTACATATTTCCAAGTTGCCTTCAAAAATGATTCTCTCAATTCACACTTTCGCCAGAAGTAGAGAGAGCCTGGCTTCTACAGCCATACGACTGCTGGACCGTATCATTTGAAAAAGGCTATGCCCATCTGATGGGTGAAAAATTGTATACAATGATTATTTTAAAACTTGTAGATATTTAATTATTAGTAACCATGAATCTTACCCCAGCTGTAAAATATTTTTCTAAGCTCCTGGCTTATCAAAAAGACAAACTTTAACAAGAATATAGAGAATTTAGTAATATATTTGAAAATTTTGATGAAATAGATAAGCTATTGAAGTGAAGTGAAGTGAAGTCGCTCAATCTTGTCCGACTCTTTGCGACCCCATGGACTGTAGCCTACCAGGCTCCTCCCTCCATGGGATTCCCCAGGCAAGAGTACTGGAGTGGGTTGCCATTTCCTATTAGGCAACTACAAAAAGTTCTCTTGAAGAAAAGGACTAGATTGTGCTAATTTTGTGATTAAGTTCCTACAAGTTTCTAAGAAACAAATGAATTCTTATGTTACTTAAAATGTTCCAAGGTAAAAAAGAGGATTAAAATGTAAAGAAAACATTTGATTATAATCTATGATTATATATTCTTAATTTTAAAAAGAGAGAAATAGAAATTCTAAGTAACAAGCATATTAATCAAAGGACTAAAATAATACACAGTATGAACATTCATTTGGAAGGACTGATGTTGAAGTTGAGGCTCCAATACTTTGATCACTTGATGTGAAGAGTCTACTCATTGGAAAAAACCCTGATGCTGGGAAAGACTGAAGGCAAAGAAGAAGAGGGTGACAGAGGATGAAATGGTTAGATAGTATCACTGACTCAATGGTCATGAATTTAAGCAATCCCAGGAGATAGTGAAGGACAAGGGAGCCTGGTGTGCTGCAGTCTATGGGATCGCAAAGAGTCAGACACTACTTAGTGACTGAACAACACCAACACACACTGTGAACTGAACATTTGTATCCTTCTCCAAACTCCAAAGATTCCAAGAATACTTATATTATTTTACAAGTTGTTTTTATATTTTAATTTCTTCTGTAATGACTTCATCTTTCATTTGGTGAATCTGTGAACTATCTTCATTAGCATTAGACTTTTTTCATATGCTTTGGAATGTCATTTTGCAGGCTCAACTGGAAAGGGTTTTCTCTCCCTCCACCTCCTTTAATCCTTTTCTCTGTCTCTTAAGCCTTTCCATCTACAGTTTGGTTTGCCTCCACCGAGCCCTCTGGGGTATCCAGGCTAGAACCAGGTCCATGTGGATACTGTGGTTAGAAGCACTGTGAAGACACTGACGACCCAACCACTGAGCCAACAGGTGAGCCAGGGCTGGAGCTGCTCTCAGGGCTCTACTGTGTCTGTCCTTCTTCTTCACAGTTGAGTAGCTTCAGGTAAATAAAGGCTTCTGGTTGTGGTCAGCAGCAGCTTCTCTTCAGGAAAAAAGTAAGGAATATGGGTCCTTTTCCATGAATTAAAAGAAAGATGCTCAGTCTCTGTTACCCAGAGGATCTGAACTTTCACTGACCCCAAATGCTGTGGGGCTAAAGCCCAGAGGAACCATAGGTCCAGTTCCACTCACCACTTCCCTCTTCTGTTCCTTTCCCAGCCTATGTAGTTATTTTCACCGTTTCCTGGGTGTGATGTTTCCCTTTTTTATACTGTAGCTATCACTGATCTGTATTTGGGGCAGAATTTGAAATTAAAACATGATCTGAATTGGAAGTATATTCGTTAACCTATTAATTAGGCTACTAATATATAAAGTTCCAGTAGCTTTAGGGGTGAGGAAAATCACCAATAGTAGATACTCTGACGACAATCAGACCACACAGCTAAAAATTAGAAGGCTTTTGTTGCACTATCAAACAACTCAGCTTAACTATGTAATTTATTAGGAGCAACTTTGGGATGGTCAGTCTTTCAAGAAAGTATATAACTACTAGAATGGATCAGTGACATAAGGGACTGGAAGGGGAACCATTCTTATTTAAGAAACAGGTAACAGTTTCTTATTAAGAGACAATGAACACAGCATTTTTTGTTTTAATTCAAGACCTGGGTAACAAGTTGGTACAGAAACATTTCACTCTTGGCTTTTGTCTCCCCACCTCCCTGTCTAGCCATGTTGAGTCCTGTCACAGGAGAAGAAGGCTCTTCTTGGACTAGTGGAACCATTATGTAACCCTGCCCATTTCTCTCTCTTGGAAAAAGCAAACTCCATAAACAGCAGACACTCAGCAGTTAAAGGACAGACCAAAGGGAGTAACCCCAGAAGAGCAAATAAACATACAACGCCCCACCTTGGAGAGTTCAGGCTAATACATCAAACACATTTGCCTCTGGGTAAATAAAGATCTACTGACTGTCCAACCCAATCTCACTGGTAAGTTTCACCCTGGGGTGATATTTTACTGCTATTGCCCTTGGAGTCAGTAAATATTTGTATGGAAAGTATTGTGCAACACCCTGTTCCTGTTATTCCTACACCACTGGTTTCTAGAACCTAAAACATTTTTGTAAACTTACCTTTATTTTGGCATCAACCCTTTGTCTCTGCTGGTTTTTTTCCAAAATAACTCTCAACCTTCAAAAACTTTATTAAACTTGCAACTTTGAAATGAGGAATAGTATTTCTCTTCACATAAAAACAGACCCTTAATTTTGCAAAGTGGCCAAGATATATTGTGTGCTGTGTTATTCCCAGCTTGAAAGCTCCGTGGGCAAGACTGCTGAGGCAGATTATGTGCAAGATCCCTGGTCAAGGCTGAGTGATGAGGAACCTGCTCGTGGGCTGGTGCATGAATAAACCAGCATGCTCCCTTCAGTAGCGTAAAGGGACAGTTTCTAGATCTGTAGTCAGATCTTGTCCCAATTTGGTGAGCAAAGGAGGATGGCACTGCAAACCAAGCTCAGCCCTGCCTTGGCCTCCTAGGCAGGCCAGGCAGAGGCTGGCAGTCTTATAACTAAAACAAACCCTGAGCATTTCAAAGGACTCATGAGTAGACATGAGGATAATCGCTAAAATACTAGGCAGAGTACTGCAGATATGAGTGAAAAACGCAACCTGAAGCATGACTCAACAATGAAAGACTAGAGCTGAAAAGGACCTTGGTGATGATAAAGTCTAACACCTTTCATCAACATTCAGATGAAGAAACTGGGCCCTAAGAGCCAAGGGACATGTCTGAAGTGTCCTGATTGAGGCAGAACTGGCCTCTACTCCATGCTCCAGATGCATTCCCACTTCTCTCTGCACTGTTAAGACACATCCCTATCATGTGTCCAAGGTTAGGCTCCCATTTCACACTGTTGACTTCATGTTCCAGGGAGCAGAGAGCCGCTGATCACTTTGATGGGAGAGTACTAGCTTATTTCATGGATAAGAGCTCCAGGCAGAGGGCCAAGACCCAGAGGCATGAATGAACAGGAGCATGGGTCAAAGTGAATAACTCAGTGTGGCTTCTGGGTAAGTTCAAGTTCCTCTGGGTGTGAGTAAGCGTGTGTGTGTGTGTGCGTGCGCGCGTGCACATATGTACTGTGATAAAGTGAGAGAAGTGATGACAGGAAATGTGGTTCAAGAACCTAAACCAGGGTCACCAAGGACTTTATCTGCTCTCATGGGTTGAACTGCTTTCTTCAAAATGAAGCTGAAGTCCCAACCACGAGAACTCATAAATGTGAACTTATTTGGAAATAGCATCTTTGCAGATGACAGTTAGGCTGAGGTCATCAGATGCTGGGCTCTAATTCAATAGGAGTAGTGACCTTATAAAAGGGGAAATTTCAGTGCAGAGACCTACAGAAGGAAGATACTATGAAAACACAGAGGGGATTTCCCTGGTGGTCCAGGAGTGTGGCTAAGACTCCACACTCCCAATGCAGACGGCCCGGGTTCCATCCCTGGTCAGGGACTAGATCCCACATGCCACAACTAAGAACTGGTACAGCCAAATAAATAACTAAATATTATAAAAAGAGAACACACAGGGAATGCCATCCACAAGCTGCTGCTGCTGCTGCTAAGTCGCATCAGTTGTGTCTGACTCTGTGTGACCCCATAGACGGCAGCCCACCAGGCTCCCCCTGTCCCTGGGATTCTCCAGGCAAAAGTAATGGAGTGGGTGGCCATTTCCTTCTCCAATGCATGAAAATGAAAAGTGAGAGTGAAGTTGCTCAGTCACATACAACTCTTCATGACCCCAGGGACTGCAGCCTACCAGGTTCCTCCATCCATGTCCGTGGGATTTTCCAGGCACGAGTACCGGAATGGGTTGCCATTGCCTTCTCCCATCCACAAGCTAAGGACGCTCAAGCTACCAGAAGTTAGGAGAGGCGCACAGAACAGGTTTTCCCTCAGAGCTGTCAGAAGGAACCAACCTTGATTAAGGGTTTCTAGACTACCTATACGTGAGACAGTGAACTTCTGTTGTTTAAGCCACTCAGCTTATGGAACTTTGTTATGGAAGCCCAAGGGAACTCATACATATGGCAAAGGAAGAGGAAGTCACTGGAGGGTTTTCTGTGGGAGTTTACACAGCCATTCTCCAATTTAGAAGACAGTTTCACAGTCATACGTGTACATATGGATCAGAGCAGGAAACACTAAAGGCAGGACTCAAATTTTATGATAAGTGGTCAGGGACATATCTAATTTGGACTCAATCCAAGGACGCTTTCAGATTCACATGCAGGCAGGCTTTAAATGGGAGACACTCAGATTAATTATGGCAGGCTAGCTATTTCGGTTAAGGTAATTAATTTAAAATTTATAACTGATTTCAGTATCTCTACCTTTGTTCTCCCCATCTCAGGGTTTGAGCAATCTCTTTTAAGTGTACATTTTTTTTTTTTTTTTTTCCCATGTAGTGCATGCAGCATGTTGGGAATCTTGGTTCCCCAACCATGGATCAGACACACATCCCCTGCATTGGCGCTCAGAGTCTTAATCATTGGACCACCAGGGAAGTCCCTAAATGTAAATTCGATTTATCAAATGCTCCAGTGGCTGCCCAGCAACTCTCAGGATCAAGTGCAAATGCCTGCCATGGTCCTGTATGTCTGGTCTTGTCTCTCATCTCCCGGCTTCCTTTCTGTCTAGTTTCTTGAACACACCAATTTCTTCCTTTCCTCGAGACTTCTGTATATACTGTTCCTTCTGCCTAGAACACTCCTTCGTCTACGCTTCCCCTGGCCAACTTTCACTCCTCTTTTACATATCAGCTTACATACCCTCAGGGAGGCCTCCTCTGAATGCCTGCATCCAATCCTCAGTCCAAACCAATCTACATTAGGTCCTTATGCAACTCTTGCTCTTGAGACTTTTTCTGTTTCTTTATAGCATGTATTATAATTTAAGTAATACACTTATTTATGTTTGTTTAACTCTTCCTCCTACCCCATCCCAAGACTCAAGTTGAAGGAACCAGATTAAAAACCTTGTAGAGGTGGCTCAGAGGTTAAAGCGTCTGCCTCCAATGCGGGAGACCCGGGTTCGATCCCTGGGTTGGGAAGATCCTCTGGAGAAGGAAATGGCAATCCACTCCAGTATTCTTGCCTGGAGAATCCCATGGACGGAGAAGCCTAATAGGTTACAGTCCACGGGGTCGCAAAGAGTCGGACACGACTGAGCGACTTCACCTCACCTCAGAGCGTGATACCAATTTCTTGGGACAACAGGTTGAGATATTAAACTATGCTTCTCACCTCCTGCATTTCCCCTTGTCCTTCACCCTGGTCAGACGGGTAGTTTCCATCTCACAGAGCCTCACTGGAGGGATGTGGTCGGGGTAGGGGGGAGGAGAACAGAAACTAGCTTCTCCAAAAATATCTAAATCATTGCTTCTGATATAAGATTAAGACAAAACTGAGAAACCTAAGATGAGTAATTTGGATCCTTAAGGTTTTCAATTTTTAACATGAGTGCTATTTCCCCTAAGATAAAGAGGGTATTCCAATGGACAGAATCTCAGCATCACCTCCCATATACTTGATGTTCTTGGAGCGCTCCAGATAGACTTGCTGATAAAGTGAGCATCCTGACTCCCAGTTAAATCAAACCTTCTCATACTCCTACTGTGTTGTGTCTTCTGCCATTTTCCACTAGCATTCTGGCACAGATGGCTCTGGAATTCAGTAGACCTGGGGGCAGAAGTGGGAGGTCTAGGGAAGATTTTGCCTATGCTGTTCTGGGCCTTGCTCACCAAAGTAACTGTGCAGGTCTTTACTGCCTCGTCTCAGTTGAGTACAGCACGATGGCTCTAATGTAAGTCCCGAAGTTCCCTGGGGACTTCCCCAGTGGCCCAGTGGTTAGGAATCCTCCTTGCAATGCACGTTTGATCCCTGGTCAGAGAACTAAGATTCCACACGCCTCAGGCAACTAAGATCACACAGCAACCACTGGGGCCTTGCACCACAACTAAAGATTCCACATGCCACAGTGAAGGACCCCATGTGCCGCAACTAAGACCCTACACAAACTCCTTAAAGAAGCAGTTTCCCGTATTTCCTTAGCTGACAATCTATGTCAGAAATATAGTAATGGATATAAAATGCTATGCCTGGTTCCCTGTAGATGTGGTCTCCCCAAGGATGAAGCTGGCCTCCTCCAAGATTGAGCAAGTTAGAGACCAAGACCCACAAAGAAAGGACCCATCTGCAGGAGAGAGAAACATGGATCTCCAGGATGCCCTCACTCACTGGATCCTCACCATCAGCACCCTGAGACCACCAAGACAGGACTTTCTTCCTCACAGCCAACACATCTTATGGAATCAAAATCAGAAAGATCAAGAGACTTCCAGAAGCACAAATTATTTCCTGAATAACCATAAAAATCTATCTTTACTCCTGAATGTAACAGACATAATAATTGTCCTCAATTGCTTATGATCCCAGATATAATTAAACTTACCTTTAGTGAATGCAGGTTCCTAATTAAATGGGTGATATAATTACTAAGATGCAGAAAGAGAATCTACAATGAGGAAGAGAGGAGGTGACTGGGAATGAGCTTTCAATTTTGGTTTTAAATATATCACAGAAGAGGGGTCAAGATTATACAGGTAAAGGATATAGAAGAGAAAAAACTGGGGGCTGGATTTTGGAATGTCTTGTGAGAAACTAGTGATGCTGAATTATAATCCTCTGGAGCTAACAATAGCCAGGGACAGAGAAACATGAGGAAAATCTACGTTTCCTTCTGATAAAAATCCCCAGCATCTTATAAGGACTTAAGAGAGGAAGCAGATTAATTTTTAAGGTCAACCTTTCAGGCCAAGGAGACCAAAAATAAGCCAACATTGCCCACTCTCTGGGGACTCTTAACAGTACACCCCACAATCTGAGATCTCTGGCAGGTCAGTGGGAAGGGTGAGAACACACTGGTATGATTTCTAGGTAACAAGTAGGAGATCACTCAGTTAGTCCACAAATATGGACTGAGCACCTTCTGTGTACCTGTGCTAACTTGACCTCAGAGCCTGTGTTCCCTGATGTGGCTTCAGGCAAAGAAGTACCCCTGAAGGGACAGACATGAGACAACAAAACTGCTGAGCTCATGGTGTTGCCAGCAGCAGCCAGTTCACATTCACTCATGTATGACGCAAAAGGCCAGGTAAAGGAGATTCCTGCTTAATCTGGCACTATTCTGTATCTTAGTGAGAATCTGGCTGGCACATAGCTTGAACCGAGAAGATCTGATCTCCTTGGGTGACTCCCCCCTCAGCCTCAATACACACACATGATTCCCTGAGGAGAGCAGAAGACCGCACGTACCTGGGTGGGCAGGGCTCTGTGTTACAAGCCTGGCTCATCGCCGGAGGGCGGTGAACCATATCACACAAGGTGTCATTGACCGTCTGCTGGGTCTGCAGGTGTAAGCACACTGCAATGGCTTCTTGATGGCCTGGAGGTTGGAAAGAGAAAAAAAATATACAAATGACTTAGAGTGACTCATTGTGGGGAAAAAGAAAACAGGGTCTTTGAACCCCTCATTCTTAACCACTGCCCTTTTGACTGTATTGCTTGCCTGCAGGATGCATTTTGGGGTCCACATGGAGCAAATGATTGTGCCTTTCCCAAAGTCTCCCAGGCTCCATTATTCCCTCAGTCGCTTTGTAAACTCCTAAATGGTCACTTTGAGACGTCAAGGACCACCCCTGAGACCCCATCCACTGTCACATTGATCTGCATTTCAAACGCACTCAAGGCCAGGAGTTCCTGCAAATGAATCATCCTCATGTTCCTTCCAAACATATACAATAATTTCCCTAAGAGGAATTTCATATCAGCTCCTAAAGAATAACACTTTCTCACAAGAGTGGAATCAAACAGTATTTGTCCATGCCTAATTTATATTGGACTGCAAGGAGAACAAACCAGTCAGTCCTAGAGGAAATCAACCCTGAATTCATTGGAAGGACTGATGTTGAAGCTGAAGCTCCAATACTTTGGCCACCTGATGTGAAGAACCAACTCATTAGAAAAGACCCTGATGCTGGGAAAGATTGAAGGCAGGAGGAGGAGACGACAGGGGACAAGATGGTTGGATGGCATCACTGACTCAATGGACATGAGTTTGAGCAAGCTCCAGGAGATGGTGAAGGACAGGGAAGCCTGGTGTGCTGCAGTCCATGGAGTTGCAGAGAGTCGGACGTGACAGAGCAACTGAACAACAAATGTATATTGGGATGCACTTTTAAGGTTAACTTATGGTCAAATTCATAGAGTCAGAGAGTACTTTGGTAGATGTCAGGGGCAAGATGGGGGCGAGTGAGTGTTAAATGGGGACAGAATTTCAGTTTGTGCTCAGTCGTGTCTGACTCTGTGATCCCATGGACTGTAACCTGCCAGGGTCCTCTGTCCACGGGATTTCCCAGGCAAGAATACTGAAGTGGGTTGCCGTTTCCTCCTCCAGGGGATCTTACTGACCCAGGGATTGAACCCTTATCTCCTACATCTCCTGCATGATCAGGCAGATTCTTTACCACTAATGCCACTTGGGAAGCCCCTTTTGTACCCAAGGGTTCCAAAATGCAATACAGCCAACCAGCTTTCCTGTTCAAATACAAACTTCCACAGGCACATTTTTCCTTTGAGGCTAGACAGGTCTGTCTGACTCCAAGGCCCAGTCTCAACCATTATTTTGTTTGTTGAGACAAATTAAAAAAAAAAAAGATTATTGGGAAATCAGAACTGAGCAAAATATAAATCAAATTTTGACGGAAAAAATAAAATAAAAATTGTAATAGCAACCAACTATGCTATTTGAAATATGCAAATGTATTCAGTTTCATGCAAGAATGTGTGTTCCACACAGTGGTTCTTTTTCCAAATGCCATGTTTCAATTCAACCATTTTACAATATTTTGCAGAATACAGTATGAACCAAAAGTATATATAAAATATATATTTGAGATGTTGAGTTCTTTTCCCTAAATTTTCTTTGCTTTATTCAGTTGTAATCTTATGCTCCTGGGCATAGTAGGATGCAGTCTTACATCTCCATGCATCTTTCAAATGAATTTTTTTTTTAATAAACACTAACCTGAAACTTGAAGAGACACTGCTACAACATTATAACTCAGGTTCCTCCCTACAAATGTTGAACTCAGTGATTTTACAGGGACACAGATGTTCATTTTCTAGCAAGTTTCATTTCTTTTTAATCTGAGAAAAATGCAGTTATCTTTCACATATATTCTAATTTATAACCAGAATTATTTACAAAATACACTTGGAGACTATTTTGGAACATGAGCGGGTAGATCTGAAAGCACCAAAGTTACCTCATTTTAACCATTTTTATGGAATTTCACAATAGTTGTGACAAATTAAAGCAAGTTTACTCAAAAGAATATAAAAGTTTAATGAGAGATTTAGGACACTTATTGAGGTGGAATGTATTTTCCAAAGATGGCCATCTCCCATCCCTCACACTGAATCTATGACATGACTTCACCACTTTCTACTTCAAGAGGTTTGAGCAAACCTTTATCCTCAAAAGAAAAAAAGTTATAAAGATAAGTTTACTTCATCTCATTTTAACAAAATTTGGACAGTAATCATAGGTATGCATTTAGAAGATATAAGATAAATCAAGTGTTGAAATTTCAATTCAATTTCTCTAGTAAATCCTTTGGTAGCATGAGGCAACATTCTTCACTTCACAGTTGACTTCTGCAATGTCATAATACGAGGATTATTTTATTTTTTGGCAAAAAATATCTAGAGCCTACATCAAGAAATGAATTCATAATTAAAGGGTAAAAACACAAACGCTAAGAGGGGAAGCAGAGCCAATAAATGAGCTAATACGTTCTCTTTTGTTGGTTTAAGGTTAGTTCAAGTTGAGTTTCTTGCAAATAAATCTTGACTAATTCAACATGCCAAGTAACATATCACACACACACACACACACACAGAGTAAGAAATACTCACAGCAACAATAACAACAAAATCTACAGTTAGAACCTTTAAGGTGTTACCCAGTATTTAATATAATAAATTACTTTTGAAAAATTGGAAATGATTTGAATAAGAAAATTATGTTGATATAATAACCAAATGGCCTTGGCCCTCAGAAATAGATGCAATATGATTTTTTAAGCAGAGGAACATTAATAAAAATTGATCCTACATTAGTCTATAAAGAAAACTGTATTAAATTCCATAACCTAGAAATTATGTAGGCAATATTCCTTGACCATAATAGAGTCCAACAATAAGTGAAAAATAAACAATTGAACCCCCCAATCCGAACATCAGAATTTAAAAATAATCATTTCCAATAAGTGGCACTAGTGGTAAAGAATCCACCTGCCAATGCAGGAGGTGCAAGAGAGGTGGGTTCACCCCTGGGTGGGAAAGAGCACCTGGAGAAGGAAAGGGCAACCTGCCCCAGTATTCTTCCCTGAAGAACCCCATGGACAGAGAAGACTGGTGGGCTGCAGTCCATGGGGCCACAAACAATCAGACATGACTGAGTGACTGAGAACACACACACAAAACTCCTAGCTTAAAAACAGTAATTAACTTACACATTATTTGACAAGAAAAAGGAGCAGAGAGGGCTTAAAGCAACTGGGTATTAGATGAACAACGCTTGATGATGCTATTAATATTTTCATGAAATGGATGACTTTTTCCCAAGAAAATCTAAATTATGAAACTCACTTTATTTATTTATTTTTAATTTTTATTTTTACTTTATTTTACTTTACATACTGTATTGGTTTTGCCATACATTGACATGAATCCGTCTCGGGTGTACATGAGTTCTCAATCCTGAACCCCCCCTCCCCCACCTCCCACCCCATATCAACTCTCGGATCATCCCTGTGCACCAGTCCCAAGCATCCTATATCCTATATCGAACATAGACTGGCGATTGGTTTCTTACATGATAGTATACATGTTTCAGTGCCATTCTCCCAAATCATCCCACCCTCTCCCTCTCCCTCAGAGTCCAAAAGTCCATTCTATACATCTGTGTAAAATTCAGTTCAGTTCACTTCAGTCAGTCATGTCCACCTCTTCGCAACCCCATGGACCACAGCATTCCAGGCCTCCCGGTCCATCACCAACTCCCAAAGTCTGCTCAAACTCATCTTCATTGAGTTGTGATGCCATCCAACCATCTCATCCTCTATTGTCCCCTTCTCCTCTGTCTTTAACCTTTCCCAGAATCGGGGTCTTTTCAAATGAATCAGATTTTCACATCAGGTGGCCAAAGTACTGGCATCTCAGCTTTAACATCAGCCCTTCCAATGAATATTCAGGACTGATCTCCTTTAGGATGGACTGATTGGATCTCCTTGCAGTCCAAGGGACTCTCAAGAGCCTTCTCCAACACCACAGTTCAAAAGCATCAATTCTTTGGCACTTGGCTTTCTTTATAGTCCAACACTCACATCCATACATGACTACTGGAAAAACCATAGCCTTGACAAGATGAAACTTTGTTGGCAAAGTAATGTCTCTGCTTTTTAATGCACTTTCTAGGTTGGTCATAACTTTCCTTCTAAGGAGTAAGCATCTTTTAATTTCATGGCTGCAATCACCATCTGCAGTGATTTTGGAGCCCCCCAAATAAAGTCAACAACTGTTTCCACTGTTTCCCCACCTATTTCCCATGAAGTGATGGGACTAGATGACATGATCTTAGTTTTCTGAACGTTGATGTTTAAGCCAACTTTTTCACGCTCCTCTTTCACTTTCATCAAGAGGCTCTTTAGGTCTTCTTACTTTCTGCCGTAAGGGTGGTGTCATCAGCATATCTGAGGTTATTGAGATTTCTCCCAGCAATCTTTATTCCAGCTTGTGTTTCTTCCAGTCCAGCGTTTCTCATGATGTACTCTGCATATAAATTAAATAAGCAGAGTGACAATATACAGCCTTGACGTACTCTTTTTCCTATTTGAAACAAATTTGTTGTTCCACGTCCAGTTCTAACTGTTGCTTCCTGACCTGCATATAGATTTCTCAAGAGGCAGGACAAATTGTCTGGTATTCCCATCTCTTTCAGAATTTTCCACAGTTTATTGTGATCCACACAGCCAAAGGATTTGGCATAGTCAATAAAGCAGAAATAGATGTCTTTCTGGAACTCTCTTGCTTTTTTGATGATCCAGCAGACTGGCAATTTGATCTCTGGTTCCTCTGCCTTTTCTAAAACCAGCTTGAACATCTGGAAGTTCACGGTTCACATATTGCTGAAGCCTGGCTTGTAGAATTTTCAGCATTACTTTACTAGCATGTGAGATGAGTGCAATTGTACGGTAGTTTGAGCATTCTTTGGCATTGACTTTCTTTGAGATTGGAATGAAAACTGACCTTTTCCAGTCTTGTGGCCGCTGCTGAGTTTTCCAAATTTGCTGACATATTGAGTGTAGCACTTTCACAGCATCATCTTTTAGGATTTGAAAGAGCTCAACTGGAATTCCATCACTTCTACTAGTCTTATTTGTAGTGATGCTTTCTAAGGCCCACTTGACTTCACATTCCAGGATGTCTGGCTCTAGGTGATTGATCACACTATCATGATTATCTGGATCATGAAGATCTTTTTTGTACAGTTCTGTGTATTCTTTCCACCTCTTCTTAATATCTTTGCTTCTGTTAGGTCCATACCATTTCTGTCCCTTATTGAGCCCATCTTTGCATGAAATGTTCCCTTGGTATCTGTAATTTTCTTAAAGAGATCTCTAGTCTTTCCCATTCTGTTGTTTTCCTCTATTTCTTTGCATTGATCGCTGAGGAGGGCTTTCTTATCTCTCCTTGCCATTCTTCGGAATTCTGCATTCAAATGAGTATCTCTTTCTTTTTCTCCTTTGCTTTTCATTTCTCTTCTTTTCACAACTATTTGTAAGGCCTCCTCAGACAGCGTTTTTGCTGTTTTACATTTCTTTTTCTTGGGGATGGTCTAGATCTCTGTCTCCTGTACAATGTCGCGAACCTCTGCCCATAGTTAATCAGGCACGCTATCAGATCTAGTCCCTTAAATCTATTTCTTACTTCCACTGTATGTGGCTGTGCAGCACTGGAGAGGCAAGCGGCTGAGAGGAGATACTCTACATCCAAGGTCAGTAGCAGTGGCCCTGAGGAGATACCCCACGTGCAAGGTAAGGGGCAGTGGCTACACTTTGCTGGAGCAGCCGTGAAGAGATACCCCACATCCAAAGTAAGAGAAATCCCAATAAGACGGTAGGTGCTGAGAGAGGGAATCAGACAGCAGACAGATTGAAACCACAATCAGAGAAAACTAACCAATCTAATCACATGGAACATAATCTTGTCTAACTCAGAAACTAAGCCATGCCACGTAGGGCCACCCAAGACGGACAGGTCTTTGTGGAGAGTTCTGACAAAATGTGGTCCATTGGAGAAGGGAATGGCAAACCACTTCAGTATATTTACCTTGAGAACCCCATGAACAGTATGAAAAGCCAAAAAGATAGGACACTGAAAGATGAACTCCCCAGGCTGGTAGGTGTCCAATATGCTATTAGAGATCAGTGGAGAAATAACACCAGAAAGAATGAAGAGACGGAGTCAAAGCAAAAACACCACCCAGTTGTGGGTGTGACTAGTGACGGAAGCAAGGTCTGATGCTGTAAAGAGCAATATTGCAGAGAACTTGGAATGTTAGGTCCATGAATCAAGGCAAACAGGAGATGGCAAGCGTACATTGACATTTTAGGAGTCAGCGAACTAAAATGGACTGGAAGGGATGAATTTAACTCAGATGACCATTATATCTACTACTGTGGACAACAATCCCTTAGAAGGAATGGAGTAGCCATCATGGTCAACAAAAGAGCCTGAAATGCAGTACTTGGATGCAATCTCAAAAATGACAGAATGATCTCTGTTCGTTTCCAGGGCAAACCATTCAATATCATGCTAATCCAAGTCTATGCCCCAACCAGTAATGCTGAAAAAGCTGAAGCTGATCGGTT
>SJXQ01010132.1:0-113096 GCA_006408695.1 Aepyceros melampus | reverse complement strand
GACTGAACTGAACTGAATGGGTTTTATGAGGAATATATGCCTGACCTATGGTCCTATATATGTTTAGCTGCTATTGTGTATTATTTGTTACATTCCAGAGGTTAGGCCCTCCTATGATATCTCCTTTAACCATCATAATGATCCCATGAAAGTAGCACTATCATTATCCTCATGCAGAGATGGAGGCTCAGAGAGGTTAAGTAGCTTGCATCACCTAGGAAATAGTTGCTAGAGTCATGAAACTAGTGGTCTTTCTGACTCATTCCAAAACCTAGTCTCCTTCCTTATTTATATATACTGCTCTATGCCTAGTCTTTTGAAAATTCTAAATGCCATTTATTACTCACTGGACTTTCACTTCAGAAGGCAGTTTGGTGAGACCAGAGACCTAGATAGCATCTGAATGCCTCTTCTATCACTAAGAAAAAAAAGTGTAGTTTTCAGGCCTCAGGGTTTTCTGTGAATAGTTTTCATACAATGTGATTTGGGTTTTTTGGTGGGTTTTTTTTGGTTCATCTCCTCTGCAGACTGAGGCAGTATCAGTACCCAGTCCCAGGTAGTCTTCCTATGACAGTGGTCTTGGGGAGTGTCAGGGCTGGATTAGAATGGTGACCCACTCCAGTATTCATGCCTGGAGAATCCCATGGACGGAGGAGCCTGGTAGGCTATAGTCCACTGGGTCTCAAAGAGTCGGACACGACTGAGCGACTTCATTTTCTTTCCTGGGTTTGGATCCTTAACTGAGGAGAGTGAAAATTGAAACATACAAAAATAATGGCAGTGAAGGCAATAGCCTGAGCTTCACATAACTTTCTCTTTATTCTCCAGGTATTTATTGAATATCTAAATATCAGACATTTTAATCTGGGGTTTAGCTCTTGGATTTTTCACTTGAAAACTTAAAAATGGCTTTACAGTAAGACAATATCATTGAAAATTTAACACCAATTGTCTGTTTGCAAAACTTTAAAGTGTGTTTGTTTTAACTCCATATAGCCATATTTTTTTTCCCTTGAAACTCCTTTAACAGAAACAATGGCACACAAATTGGCTTCTGTCATTATTGAATTTCCTATGACAATACCATGCTTAATGCTGAGTAATAGTAATTAGGGTGATGCTGGGTGTAGATGTTTTGTGTTTTGCCTTTTGAGTCTGAGAAGATTTTAGATTCATCTGAGTTGCTGAGTCAACTATGCTTTGGTTCAGTATTTCAGAACAGTATCTTATACAAATGAGTTTCCACATAGTATAAATATTAAAGAGTCAGTTGCATTTAAGACATCCTATAAGTACAGTGTTGCTTTCGTCTCATAGACAAGTAAATTGCAGAGATAATGGTGAGAGAATTTTATTCCGTTTATTTTGAAAAAGTTCTAGTAGAGGTAATTTTTTTTTTCTGCAAAGGGCTAGAGAGTAAATATTTTAGGTTTTGTGAGCCATATGATCTCTGTCACAATTCTTGTCTCTGTTCAACTCTGTAGATCACAAGTAGCCATGGCAACACATAACTTTCAATAAAACTTTATTTATGTAGGCCTGTTTTAATACTCTGAATGCATCTGGTGGAGGGTCCAGTTTGTTTAAGCCTTTGGCAAAGTTGACTGCCAACTTATAAAGGAGTCACAATAGTGTTTATATAGAAATAAAAGCAGTGTTTTGAAATATCATAGCTACTAAGGACCAGTCTCACAGGAATTCTGTTTCCAAAATGGCATAATTTTGTTCTCAGTGAATGCTTATAAAAGAGTCTTGCATAATGTATTATTAATTTGGAAGCTATTACTTGTTCAGCTACATGTGCAGATTTTTACTTTTATTTAAAAATGATAAATGGAAAATTCAATACCATTCAAGAGAAGAGAAATAGTCAATACTTAAGTAGATATTTGCCAAACACATTTTAGGTTGAGTTTCTATTTTTAACTGACATACTGACTTAAGTTGCCAAAACCGGATTGCATTTGGAAGGAAATGGCATTGTTGCTATTTTCTCTGCACGAGAACGTCTAAAACAGGCAGCTGGCAGCAGGGAATAGTGAAGGAGAGAGCAAAAATACAATACTTTATGAGCTTGCATTTTGTTTTGTTTTGTTTTTTCCTTCAGACTGCAATTTCAAGTCTAGTTAGGTTGTGTTTTCTTTTACTTTGATCTTTAGAGTCCCTAATTTATTTGCTACATTCCATATCCCCCTGAGGTAAATAAAGGAAATCCCATGTTATTACAATTAGAATGAGTTCTCTGACATATCTTTATCATTTTGTTAGAATATAACCTTCTGATTAAAGTTGACTAATATTTTTATTTTTGATCTGTATTTTACAATGTTTAATTCTAAGTATGTTCCCTTCGGTGAGTAGTAATTCTGTTTTAGAACAAAAGTAGTGGACTTAAGGTGTACCAAATGGCTTAGAAAATGTTTTATAATAGTAATTTTACAAAGACTACATTTAGACCTTAATAAGTAGATAGCATATGGGCCTCCCAGGTGGCTCAGAGGTAAAGAATCTGCCTGTCAATGCAGGAGATGCAGGAGACAGGTTCAATCCCTGAGTCAGAAAGATCCCCTGGAGAAGGAAGTGGCAACCCACTCTTATGTTCTTTCCTAGAAAATCCCATGGACAGAGGAACCCTGCAGGCTGCAGTCCATGGATTCACAAGAGTTGGACATGACTTTGTGACTGAGCATTCACACATGCAGACAGAATAGGTTAAATAGATTGGCCAAAGTCATTCTGAAAAAAAAAGGGGACACTTGAATGAGTTATTTTATCTTAGATCACATTTTGTGCTTTTATTAGAACCGTTGATTTGGTAAAGGCCCTTCACTTAGCATTATTATAAAAACTATTTTGAATATGGGGTTGCAACAGACTTGGGGTTTGTCACCAGTGTCAGCCTATAGCTGGGTGTAGTTTTGGATGGTGTTTTGTTTGAAGCTTCTGTTTTACACTGTGGACTTTGGAATGTCGTGCAGCCCTAGCTTGAATCCCTGTAGGAAAGTTTTGAACAGGGTTCTGAAGAGCATAGTTATCAGATTTTAATGTATCTTTTAGCAGTTATCCTTTCTAAAAGCATCAAGGAAACATGGAATTGGATGATGCAAGTTTGATTCCAAAGGCAGATATTTCCTACTGTAGTGTGGGTGTCACTCTCTATTTAAAATAATGATGCAAACTGGTTTCATACTTCAACTTTTTGATCATTCACAAGCTATTGTAGGAATGCATTTTCCAAATAGATACAAAGAATATTTTAAGTGAAGTTCTTTTTAAAGCAGAATTATGAATATTCATAAAAGGTTCAGTTTTTGTTCAGATTGACCCACCAAGCCTTATATGGGAAAGCTTACATGTGTATTTAATTTCAGTTGGATTCTCTTTTAAGAATCTAATTACCACATTCTACATGTGTTTAAACTTGTCAGGTTAATAGGAAATACACTGAAGATTCTTAGATAACAAACCAAAATACAAGAAGGGGAAAAAAGCTTAGCTGTACATTTTAATGGAGTGGATTGATCCTGTTCTGCAGAAAGAACACAAAACTGGGAATTAATAATATTTTAGTACGTATTAATATAATGTGCTAAACTAATTCACTAGTTTGAGAATTGAAATACCTTTTAAGAAGTTTGGTAGAGATGTGCATAAAGGAGCAAGCCTAATTCAGACTTGGTGTGGGTTAGGGGAGGTATGTGTTTCAGGGTCCAGAAGGAGGGATATCAAGAAATAATTTCTAAGAGAGAACATGAGCTCAATGTAGTCACACTGGCAGGGGAAAAGTGTTCTATGAAGAAAAATAGGATGTCCTCAGGCATGTAGGCATGAAGTACAAAATGAAGCAAGGCAAAGGCTAACAGAGTTTTGCCAAGAGAATGCACTGGTTATAGCAAACACCTTCTTCCAACAACACAAGAGAAGAGTCTACACATGGACATCACCAGACGGTCAACACCGAAATCAGATTGATTATCTTCTTTGGAGCCAAATATGGAGAAGCTCTATACAGTCGGCAAAACAAGACTGGGAGCTGACTGTGGCTCAGATCATGAACTCCTTATTGCCAAATTTAGACTTAAATTGAAGACAGTAAGGAAAACCACTAGACCATCCAGGTATGACCTAAATCAAATCCCTTATGATTATACAGTGGAAGTGACAAACAGATTCAAAGGATTATATCTGATAGAGTGCCTGAAGAACTATGGACAGAGGCTTATAACATTGTACAGGAGGCAATGATTAAAATCATCCCCGAGAAAGAAAAATGCAAAAAGGCAAAATGGTTGTCTGAGGAGACCTTACAAATAGCTGAAAAAAGAAGAGAAGCAATAAGCAAGGGAGGAAAGATATATCCATTTGAATGCAGAATTCCAAAGAATAGCAAGGAGAGATAAGAAAGCCTTCCTAATTGATCAGTACAAAGAAATACAGGAAAACAATAGAATAGGAAAAACTAGAGATCTCTTTAAGAAAATTAGAGACACCAAGGGAACATCTCATGCAAAGATGGGAACAATTAAGGACAGAAATGGTATGGACCTAAAAGAAGCAGAAGATATTAAGAAGAGGTAGCAAGAAGACACAGAAGATCTATACAAAAAAGACCTTATTGACCCAGATAACCACAATGGTGTGATCACTCACCTAGAGCCTTAGGAAGCATCCCTACGACCAAAGCTAGTGGAGGTGATGGAATTCCAGCTGAGCTATTTCAAATCCTAAAAGATGATGCTGTGACAGTGCTTCACTCAATATGCCAGGAAATTTGGAAAACTCAACAGTGGCCACAGGACAGGAAAATGTCAGTTTTATTCCAATCCCAAAGAAAGGCAATGCCAAAAATGTTCAAACTACCGCAAGATTACAGTACCTCAAAATTGCATCCATCTCACACACTAGCAAAGTAATGCTCAAAATTCTCCAAGCTAGGCTTCAATGGTACGTGAACTGAGAATTTCCAGATGTTGAAGCTAGATTTAGAAAAGGCAGAGGAACCAGAGGTCAAATTGCCAATATCTGTTGGATTATCGAAAAGCAAGAGAATTCCAGAAAAACATCTGCTTCATTGACTATGCAAAAGGCTTTGACTGTGTGGATCACAACAAACTGGAAAGTTCTTAAAGAGATGAGAATACCAGATCACCTTACTTGCCTCCTGAGAAATCTGTATGCAGGTCAAGAGGCAATAGTTGGAACCAGGCAGGGAATAATGGACTGGTTCCAAATTGGGAAAAGAGTATGTCAAGGCTGTATATTGTCACCCTGCTTATTTAACTTATATCATGCGAAATGTCGGGCTGGATGAAGCACAAGCTGGAATCAAGATTGCTGGGAGAAATACCAGGAACCTCAGATATGCAGATGACACCACCCTTATGGCAGAAAGTGAAGAGGAACTAAAGAGCCTCTTGATGAAGGTGAAAGAAGAGAGTGAAAAAGCTGGCTTAAAACTCAACATTCAAAAAACTAAGATTGTGGCATCTGGTTCCATCACTTCATGGTGAATAGATGGGAAACAATGGAAACAGTAAGAGACTTTATTTTCTTGGGCTCCAAAATCACCGCAGATAATGATTGCAGCTATGAAATTAAAAGACACCCGCTCCTTGGAAGAAAAGCTATGCAACCCTAGACAGCATATTAAAAAGCAGAGACATTACTTTGCCGACAAAGGTGCATCTATTCAAAACTATGGTTTTCCCAGCAGTCATGTATGGATGTGAGAATTGGACCATAAAGAAAGCTAAGTGCCAAAGAATTGATGCTTTTGAATTGTGGTGTTGGAAAAGACTCTTGAGAGTCCCTTGGACTTCAAGGAGATCCAGCCAGTCCATCCTAAAAGAAATCAGCCCTGAATATTCATTGGAAGGACTGATGCTGAAGCTGAAGCTCCAATACTTTGGCCACCTGATGGGAAGAGCTGACTCATTAGAAAAGACCCTGATGGTGTGAAAGATTGAAGGTAGGAGGAGAAGGGGATGACAGAGGATAAGATGGTTGGATGACACCAATTCAATGGACAGGAGTTTGAGCAAGCTCTGGGAGTTGGTGATGGCTGGGAAGCCTGACATGCTGCAGTCCATGTCTGGGGTTGCAAAGAGTCAGACATAACTGAGCGACTGAACTGAACTGAACTGATGGAAGTATGAGGATAGTTGGAACACTGGGAATCTGTATTCATTCAGCAGGTATGTTGGTAAACGAGGAAGCGGAAAGTAGTGTGGTAAAGAATGAGGTTGAAAAAGATTGTTGGGCTTCAAATATTAAGGGCCTTATTTCCTAGGGAATAGTATCAGAACTTTGTCTTGACTGTAGCAAGGAGTCCTTGAAGGAAGCTTAGATTGATATCTTCTTAGCTTCCCTCGTGGCTCAGAGGTTAAAGCGTCTGCCTCCAATGCAGGAGACCTGGGTTCGATCCCTGGGTTGGGAAGATCCTCTGGAGAAGGAAATGGCAATCCACTCCAGTATTCTTGCCTGGAGAATCCCATGGACGGAGAAGCCTAGTAGGTTACAGTCCACGGGGTTGCAAAGAGTCGGACACGACTGAGCGACTTCACCTCACCTTGATTTATTAGCTGTGTGTATTAGGGGTGGAGTCTAGTTTGAAAACTCTGTTTTTTCTGTTGTTATTACATTAGGAAGTTTAAAAAAATATTTTTAATGTTTTATTGTATCCAAGGGCAGAGAAAATATGAAGGTTATCTTAAAGCTCTGAGACTAGAAGTTTGAAATTCTTGGCTCCGATTCTGGTTTCAGTACTAATTTTGGCAAAGCATTTAATCTCTTTTGGTCTCACATCCAGGTCAGTTAAAATTAGGTTCTTGGACGCTTATTTTTGCCCTGATTCTTTATATGTAGGTAGGGGTGGGGATAGAGGTGGGTGCTTATGAAGAAAGCAGGTAAACAAGCTAATTGCCATCAAGAATGGATAAATGAGTGATTCTGAAGTTATTCCATCTAGGGTATTTTGGCAGAAAATGCCAGGTCCGTAGGACGTTGTAATTGGAAAGGATGATTTCCTGGTGGTTGAATTTCAGGCACTCTGTGACCTTGTTAGAAAATGAAGATCTTAGGACCCACAAGTGAACTCTTAAAGTTCCCCTTCTTCTTTCAGACAAATGAAGATGATAATAACTTGCATCTGCCTTATTCCTAGGATAAACTAAATTTGTAATAGAAAGATGAAGTTTTTTGGTAATGTCAGGTTCAGTTCTTCTTTACTATTCTATCACCCATTGTCTCATTCTGTGTGGGCCAGTTAGCATCTCATGTTGAGTTGGTCTTCTTGTTCCCATTATCTCCCAACTGCAGCCCCAGATTGTTTTTCTGTGTTATTAATCTTCCTTTTTAAAAAACTTTGATTGGAGTATAATTTATTTACAGTGTTATATTAGTTTCAGGTATACAGCAAAGTGAATCAGTTATATTAGTACATATACATATATCTACTCTTTAGATTCTTTCCTCATATAGGTCATTACAGAATATTCAGTAGCATTCCCTGTGCTATACAGTAGGTCCTTATTGATTATCTATTTTATATATAGTAGTAAGTATATGTCATTCTGAGTCTCCCAACTTATCTTCTCCTTCCCTTAATCTCCTTAAAACATGATTTTTCATCATGTCATTCCCTTAATTTAAAAATCTACACAACTTTTTTTATTTTTTTTGGTCTGTTCGAGTTCTGTAGAATCTCTGTAATAGTCTCTGTGAATGGGGAGAGGAAAGCTTGGGATGTGCTGAGGAATGGAGTCTGACCTAATAAATCATATTTTTAATTTGTATTGTTTAAATAAAACTTTTTTTTTATTTGACAAATGTCCTTCAAACTAAAATCACCTAACACAGAAGACCCTCAAAGAAGTTTTGTGTGTTTGGAGGTAGATAGTCTTAGGTTGGTGAACATGGTGTCCCAGGGTTTCCAGCAATACCCCTATCCATTTGCCATTTGTAATAATAGGGGGAATGCCTGTCTTTGACAGATAAAGAACTGTTACTTAATAATAGTTGAGGGGCATCCCTGGTGACTCAGTGATAAAGAATCTGCCTGCCAAAGTGGGAGACTTGAATTTAATTCCTAGTCCAGGAAGATCCCAATGCCACTAGACAGCTTAGCCTATGCGCCACAACTACTGAGCCTCTGCTTTCAAGCCTGGGAGCTGCAAATACTGAAGGCTGTACACCCTAGAGTCCATGCTTCACAGCAAGGAAGCCACTGCAGTGAGAAGCTCAAGCACTGCAACTAGAGAGTAGCCCCCGCTTGCTGTAACTAGAGAAAAACCTGTGTAGCAGCAAAGACCCAGCACAGCCAAATGCGTAAAATTATAAAGAAAATAATTATCTCTTATCTCTTTAATATCTGTACTGTGTATCAACACATGACAAACAGAACAAGGATATAAAGGAAATTTGTCTTTAAAAATCAATTATGTCCTAACTCCTAAACTCTTACTTATCAGCACTATCACTTAGTACTCACAGGATTACTGTGTTGCTGAAGTGGTAGTTCTAATTGACTGGCAGAATTCAGGTACACCAGTGGCATGATGCAACCATCAGTCAGATGGTGGATGAGCTTCCCAGCCTGTATTTCTGATGGCTAGGGCAGACCCTGCCATTGACCAGCATTAACTTCCAGGCCAGTTCTGATTTGCCTTTGCTGGAGGAAAGGGAAGGCCTACCCTTGAAAAATCAGGGCGTCAAAAAATAAAGCAAAGGCCACTAGGGCTAAAAACAAAACCAAACAAAATAAAAGCTGAGTTTATTCACTTGCCAGGCAAGGAAATAGAATAAAGAAATTCACTGAGGGGCTTCCCTGGTGGTACAGTAGCTAAGATTCCATGCTCCCAATGCAGGGCCTGGGTTCAATCCCTGGTCAGGGAACTAGATCCCACCTGCTACAATTAAGAGTTCGCATGATGCAACTAGATATCCCGCATGCTGCAGAAAGATGGAAGATCCCACATGCCACCTAGCACAGCCTAAACAAGCAAACTCATAAATAAAATACACACTCAAAGAAATTCATTGAGTCATTGTTCCATTCCGTTCCGTTCAGTCGCTCAGTCATGTCCAACTCTTTGCGACCCCATGAATCGCAGCACGCCAGGCCTCCCTGNCAGTGCATTTTCTTGGCAAAACTCTATTAGTCTTTGGCCTGCTTCATTCCGCATTCCAAGGCCAAATTTGCCTGTTACTCCAGGTGTTTCTTGACTTCCTACTTTTGCATTCCAGCCCCCTATAATGAAAAGGACATCTTTTTTGGGTATTAGTTCTAAAAGGTCTTGTAGGTCTTCATTGTAGAGGAAGAAAAGTCTGGTGGTTGTTTTTTTTTGTTTGTTTTGTTTTTAGATGGGTGGTAGTTCTAACTGAGGATTGAAAACTAGCATTTTGCACAGATCTCCATATGGTTGATTAAAAGAGGCCCCATTGTTGTGATCAACATACTGTTTTGATGTCTCCTGGGTGTGGGCTGAGGTAAAAGGAAACCTTTCCCTTTTCTAAAAGTTTCTAATACCTTGTTTCAAAGCCAATTAAATATTTTATGAAGGTTCTAGACGGAACCAACCCTCTCAGAGGTCCCTGCTGATGTGTCTAGAGTTGAGTCAGCCCTTGGGTTGGCAGTGAACAGTTTCCATTCTATACATATACTCCAGAATATTTACAGGTAACCCCTTTATCTGCATATGTTTGATGTGGGAAACTGTGGCCTAACGTGTTGTCAGGAAATAGCTTCTCTTATCTGCCATTCTTCCCAGAGGATACAAAATTGTCTATGTGAAGGTGTTTGATAACTGCTGTTTTTATCAAGTTATGTACATCTTGGGATATATATGTATTTCTAGATAGTTTCTTTAATTTCTCCTTATCTTAATACTTGAACTCTTACATTTTTTTCTTCCTTGCGCTTTTCAGGTATGACTCTTATTCTCTTATGACTTTGAAGTCCATGGAGAATGCTCACAGCAGGAACTGTCAGAAGGATTGGTAGATTTTTGCTACTTGTGGGAGGGCCTTACTGTGGATGCCCCTAGATCTTTGAGGTTCCATTTGAAATACGTGGATACTCAGCTACTTTTATTTCTTTGGGGAAAATGTGTGTATTACTTCAGATTCTCAGTATTACAGGCTGCCTTTTCCTTCTTTCCTGTTTTCTAACTGAACACAGTTAATTCATTGCTAATATAACTTGTAACACACTGGAGAGGGCTGCAGTACTTTTGGGAAAGGCCTGGTTAAGCTTAAGTTATATCCCTTTAGAAACAGATCAAGAAAAGACAGTCTCAGCTGGCCTACAGTTGTTTCTTGAAGATCAAGGAAAGATGAAGGGGGGAAAGCAAAATCCTTCGACTTGCACACAGCCCATCTCAGGAAATATGTTTTGCTTGGCTAAGGACATGTTGATGACCTCTTTTCTATGACTGGTATGTGAATGAATTAACAGAATTCTCCTTGGTAGCAGAGATCCAGGATCTTTTTGTAGTTTGACCCAGATTTGGTCTTCAGGATCGTTTAACAACATTTCAGATGTTTCTTGATTTATTTGCTTTCTAGTTGAGTTTTTGACACGTCTCTTTTCTAAGGCCAAGAAGCATTGGCAGTGCAATTTTTAAAAGGATTTATTTCAACAAATAAATATGCAATGGTATTAGCAACCCAAAACCCACTAAGACATAAAAGATTATTGTTACAAATTTTTATGCACAGTGGAGTTAAAAATGTAGTTTAGAATGTCAGCAGAAGGAAAGATTTTGTTGTTTTCTAATAACTTTAAAATGCAACAAATAACATAATTAAGCCCTATATACTAAACTCTAATTAAATGTGGTTTGTAAGGTAAATAATAGCTTGAAATAGCAAGATTCCTGGATTTTGTACCCTATGGAAGAAGCAAGAATTTCATTTAGAACCATTTCATTTAGCCTTTGATTATAATTTGCACTGTCTGTGCATATCAAAGAAAGGGAAATCACCTTTTGTAGTTTGCTAAATAAATGAGATACTGCTTAAAACTGTTATGTGGCTGATCTCTTTGAAAGTGTGATAGGATCTACAAATTTTTGCTTGATTTTTCTGAGATGTATGCATAGTGTTGGACTTCCCTGGTGACTCAGAGGTTAAAGCGTCTGCCTCCAATGTGGGAGACCCGGGTTCGATCCCTGGGTCGGGAAGATCCCCTGGAGAAGGAAATGGCAACCCACTCCAGTATTCTTGCTTGGAAAATCTCATGGACTGAGGAGCCTGGTGGGCTGCAGTCCATGGGTCACAAAGAGTCGGACACGACTGAATGACTTTACTTACTTACTTATGCATAGTGTTATTATAAGAAATCAGTACAATCCTTAGGAGTTTATAGCTTTAGGAAATAAGACAGGTAAGCAAATTTTCTTCTCAAACTCATATGTAAAATAGTAGCATATTCAAGTTATAGGCTAGCTGTCTGGTGTAGTGGGGAGAGGAGGTCACCCTTGGTCTCAGTGTGTCCAACTATATGCATTGGTGTACTAGGAAAAATATACCATGTGCAGTCTTTCTGTGTGCAAGCTCAGCAAGTTTTATTAGGTTAAGTAAAGAAATTGGGCTCTAAGATGATTTTTGAATCAGCAGGTGATAAATAAGATGTAGGAGATTATTCTAGGTGTTCACAAACAAGATGAAAGAGTAGTAGTTTTTGTTAAAGATGTGATTTCTTTAAAATGAAAAGGTAGGAAAGTAATTTCTGTAACAAAGATTTTTGAAAAATACTTTTCAGATGGCTTCATCCCTGTGAAAGATCCCTATGCTTTTCAGAAAATTCAAATTACATTGTACTATAAGGTATCCTTGTTGTACCAGGGCTCTTCTATATCAAAACAACTCTTAACATTTTTCATTTTGCTGACTAAACAGTATATTCGATTCACAAAACCAGTAGAAACAGAAAAGTTGATCCTCAAGAGTATGCTCTGGAATGTAGAGGGATTGAAAATCCCTCTGTTCAGGATAAGGGAAGGTGGCATTTGGATGTAAAGAGATAGGTGATACTTCTTAGGGCACAGTATGAGGAGATTTTTCTCGGGCAAGTTGTATTTTGAGGTGATTTGTTTTTTAATAAAGAACTTTACCAGCAGGTACTGTTTATGTACCTGCAAGGAGATCAAACCAGTCTATATCCTAAAGGAAATCAGTCCTGAATATTCATTGGAAGAACTGATGCTGAAGCTCCAGTGCTTTGGCCACCTGATGCAAAGAGCTGACTCATTGAAAAAGACCCCGATGCTGGGAAGGATTGAAGGCAGAAGGAGAGGGGATGACAGAGGATGAAATGGTTGGATGGCATCACTGACTCGATGGACATGCGTTTGAGCTAGCTCTGGGAGTTGGTGATAGACAGGGAAGCCTGGAGTGCTGCATGCAGTCCACGGGGTTGCAAAGAGTTGGATAGGACTGAGTGACTGAACTGTTTATGTGAGAATGAACTTTGTAGGCAAGTCAGCTCTTTTCCCTTAGTTTTCTTTTTCTTCCCCATTTTCACTTTTCATCTTCATTTAGCAAAACCATTTACTGTTCATCAGACATGTGTTATGTGCATTTGTTAGGTATGTAGTAACTTTATACATATCAATTTATTTAGGGTCATTTTTTGGGAAGAGAGATATTCAAAATAGCTGCCTTTTGAAATATTTATTTTATTTTTGGCTGTGCTGGAGGACTTTCTCTAGTTGCTACTCTCTAGTTGTGATGTGAGGGCTTCTCATTGAGGTGGCTTCTCTTGCTGCAGAGCACAGTCTCTAGGGTGTGCAGGCTTCAGTAGTTGCAGCACAGGAGTGCAAGCTCAGTAGTTGTGGTGCACAGGCTCAGTTGTTCCATGCATGTGGAATCTTCCCAGACCAGGGATCAAACCTGTGTCTCCCTCATTGGCAGGTAGATTCTTAACCACTGGACCACCAGAGAAGTCCTAGAATTTCTTGACAGAAGATTCTAAAGGTGTAAGGATTATATTCTCTCACTTGATTTTTCCCCCTTCAGCATTCTGCCATGTCTGCATTTAAGTGTTTATAAGTTTTTTTTTAATTCCTTTTTATTAATTATTTTATTTATATCAGAGTCAGTTTAATGAAAACAGAATTTTGTGACAACCCTTAAGCTGACTGGAAACATTGTTGATTTCCTAAATCAGGGTTGGAAATATAATTACAAAGTTATATTGTTTCCCGTAGGTATTTTGATGGTCGCATCTGTTGGGATAGTGGTCCATAGTCTTGACTTCATCCATTTAGGAGAGCTAATATACCATGGGACTAAAGTGCTAAGTTGATTTACTTTAATCATTGAGTTCATCTGGTCAGGCGGTGGGGTATAGCAGCCAGCATAGGGCCTTCGTAATAGTGATTTGAATCTTTACTCTGCTACTTACTAGCTGACCTTGACAAGATTATTTTTAGCAGAGATTCATCATTAGTAAAGTAGGGATGATACCTGCCTTGCAAGGTGGTTGTGAGAATTAACAATCTATGTATTCTGTCTCATATATTATTTATAGTTACTCCATAAGTGGTAGCTACAGTTATTATTACTTAACCTATTCATTGTATACATTTGCTCTTTGAGTTCATATGGTTATGCTGATATCCAAGATAATTTACATGGTTGTTTCAAATTAGAATTAGTAAGACTTCAAAAGCTTTTATTAAAATTAGTATTTGTTTTCTCTTTCCTTGTTTCTAATTTAATAATTGAATGTCAGACTGGTCTTCCTTGATTTGTTCTAAATATTACATGATGCTTCTTGTTTGAGATTTTGTTACCTTCTAGAATTTTTCATTAGCAATTGTGTATGTAGAATAGCGTTATTTTACTAAAAATTGACATTAGATTAATAGGACAATGTAGAAATTAAACAATAAGCTTCTCTTTTAGAAAAGTGAGTGAGTGAAGTCGCTCAGTCGTGTCCGACTCTTTGCGACCCCGTGGACTGTAGCCCACCAGGCTTCTCTGTCCACGGGATTCTCCAGGCAAGAATACTGGAGTGGGTTGCCATTTCCTTCTCCAGGGGATCTTCCCAACCCAGGGATCGAACCCAGGTCTCTCACATTGCAGGCAGATGCTTTAACCTCTGAGCCACCAGGGAAGCCCCCATTTCTCTTTTAGAAAATGTGGTTATTATTCTTCTCTCCATTATTATGTTTAATACTTAAATTTTATAGCTCTCTGAAACTCCCTATATTATTACTGAAAGATGATTTTACTACTAGAAAGTAAGTGGCCTAAAATGATTGGGGTATCCGTATTTAAAGTTCAGATTTCTTATTAAAGTTACATATTCATCCTTCTTTCAGCTATACATCTCCTTATGGATTTTTTAAAGATTCTATTACTACCTTAATAGTGTTCTGAGTAACTTGACTTTTATGTGATGTGTATTTTATTGATGACTTTCAAAATAATTATCATATATTACTGAATATTTAATTATTAAATTAGAAAGCTAACTTAAAATTTGATTTTACATGCTCAGTGAATTCCTGTGATTAGAAAATTTTCTCATGATGTTCTATTTTTAATTAATATACCAAGTAAAACTAATTGGAAGTATCTGAAGCCCCTGGCAAAGTCTGTAATTAGACATGTGATTCATAATTAACTGACTTTTTTTATTCTTGCCTTTTCCTCTCCATTTGAATTAATTACTTGTATTCTTCCTTAGTGATACCTGTCTTCCTGTTCAAGATACTGATTAGAATTCGGTGATCACTGTTTGTCGTATTTTTATATAGAGTATCATTTTATAAGAACTTTGTTTAGTAATGTAAAAAAAAACCACAACCCTGAATCATATGCACTATGAAGTATTACATTGAAGATTTTTGCCCACATTGTCAAATTAAGTGTTTATTTTTATCAGTGGCTGAAAGCAAGCATAGAAAATAGGCAGACTTGACAACTTTTCCTATCTTATACTTAAGGACCTGGGTTTTTCTTGTCAATCTGATTACTGTCTGCATAAGTTTGATGACATACCCATTGGTCTTGGGTCATTGAGAAGAGCTGGTTATTAATTAATTCATTATTTTAATAAAGAATTAACAGTTCATTAAAAGTCTACTGTATGCTTTGGAGACAAGGCTTTGTACAAGGAAGCAAGAGTGATAAAAGTATTTATTAGTCACTACAACACAGGCATCAGCCAATCTAGATGGCCATAGCACTAGACTCAGGGTTTTGAAGGACCCCTCCATTCTTTACACTGTACCAGGCTTTGCTGCTTTTGTTGCTGAGTTGCAGTGGTGGTGGTGGTGATGTTAGTCGGGAGACTGGCCCATCAGCAGTTATCTTAGAGTTGGTGACGTTTAGGGCAGTGACTGTTTGCCAACCATATTACAGAAGTATTTCAGCACAACCTTTAAGGCTATAGTGGTGCGGACCAGCTGAGTATTAGCTCTGCCAAGGTGTCTTCAGTCTCTGACTACAGGCTAAGAGTTAATACCCAATCTGAGAAGTAGGTAATGAAAATATGTAGACAGTGTATAGGGAAAGGATTGCTTGAGTCTTTTGGGGCAAAAGTAGTGAAGACTTCTATGGTGACTAGAAATTTGCCAAAGTCAGATTCACGGAGGAGATTCTAACCAAGCTGAGGGGAAAATAGCACTTACAGAGTGTGAGAGAGAGTGGCAGATTCAGACATTAACGAGTAGGAGAGATGGAAGATGAAGATGTCTCTATCTGACCCTTGATTCTTAAGTTTGTTAAATATTTGTATACCACATTTGTATCTTTGAAATTGCTCCATTATTGGTAAAGAACTGCTAGACTATTTGATGTTTAGCTTCTTCATTTATATCTAAATTATTTTAGGTGTAGAGAAAGAAGGGAGAATAGGAATTTGTTACAGTTTGGGGCTATACCAAGCATTGATAGAGCAAGACTGCAATGAAAAAAACTTCTCTGCTGATTCACTAAGAGGCTTCTAATGAGCAAACACAAATTCAGACAGTTTGAGGATGGTGGGTTTTTTAATGACATAAAACTATTGCCCATGAGGCTTTTTGGCTGACATCATGAAACTAATTTTGCTTAATGACTGTGGAGGCCTACAAATTCCAATGTACAGAAAAGGAAGTAAATTACTGGCCTGTCAGATTCCTGTTGCCTGTCATCTTTTATCTGAATAAGAGCTTTTGTTTCCAGACTGTCAGGAGCAAGTATGTGGACCCCTTCAATGCTGTATTGGTATATGCTTGAATAATTCAATTCAAGAGCCATCTAAATATAGCAAATCTACAACAGTGAATGGGTGTATCTTCTTATACTTGTATAATTTAGGGAATATATCCATGGATATCTCTTCATGTTTCTGAGAGCTCTTGAAATATGTCAAGGATTTGTAGTGGTGTAGTTCTGCTTTTATTGTCAGAGCTGATGACTCATACCTATGAAGTATAATGAACTTGTATGGACAGCAGAATAAACATTTGCTCTGTGACTGTTCAACTCAATGAATGATTGGAAAGCACCACTATGTGCTAGGAATTATTAAGAATACAAAGGTGAACTACTGGCATTTTTCTGGGTATCAAATTATGTGATTTTTCTCCCTCAAGCTATATTTAGCAAAAATGACTGTCTTGATGATGTGTGTGTGTAGTGTTATAACAAAGGCTACAATAAAGGTTTGAGATAACTGGTAAATATTAATAGATTATTTACTTCAAGGAAGATTTTGAAGTAATAGTTTATTTATGGCTTCATTTTGTAGCATTTTCAATCAATGTTATTTATTTTCTCTCTGCTTTCTATTACTCTGAATAATTAGAATGAGTATTTTCAGTGAAATGTATATTATATTCCAGTATCAATTCAAAAAGTATATAGATAGCATCTACTGGGCCCTAGGTATGGAGTGAGCTATTCAAAATTTGCTATCTATGGAATAAAATTACTCATAGAAAGGAAGCTAAAATAATTAAAAAGTGAAAACTTTCAGTTCTTTTGGTGTGCTTAATGTTATAAAAATGATAGATTCAACCTTAAATGCACAGAATTTATATTTGAGTTTTATGGCTACATACTGTCTCCATTGCATATTCCGTTTTTTTTTTAACTGACTTAAAAATGTAAAAATCATTCTCAGAGGCCAGACAAAAATAGGAATGGACTGGATTTGGCTTCCAGGCCATAGTTTAGTCCTTGATTTTGTTAACTGGGGTAATTATTACTTAAGGTTTCTAAAATTTAGAAACCAAGACCAGCTTGGTGATAGGGTTTTTCCATTTGCCTACTTAAAATTTTGGGCTTACCTAGTGGCTCAAACAGTAGAGTCCTCCGATGCGAGAGACTCGGGTTCTCTCCCTGAGTCAGGAATATCCCCAGGAGGAGGGAATGGCAACCCACTCCAGTATTCTTACTTGGAGAATTCATGGACAGAGGAGCCTTGTGGACTATAGTCCATGGGATCGCATAGAGTCTTACATGACTGAGCAACTAACACACAAACACACATATACACAGTTATAACATATTTTCTAGAGATCAGGAAGCCAATACTCATCAAAAGTTGTTTATTCATTTTCTTGCATCTTGATAATTTTGTGTTTCAGATTATGTCCTTCATTTCTAAGTGCCTTGAAAGCTCTCTGATGTCTCAAATATTTTCCTCATTTTTTGATTAATGCCCAGATATTTCTTATATCTTTGATGTCTAAGACTATTTTATTCTATATTTAATAGCTGTGTCTTGATAAACACACATTGCTCTAACATGTCTTAATGATTATTAGTATAAGTAATGTAGTATTTGTGTTTTATTTTCAACTATGAACAGTTTAGTATTTTTTGGATATAATGTATAATAAGTCCAAACATCAAACTTGAGAAAGCAATATATTATACAGTTGTAACTAAACATAATGATTTAATCCCTGTGCCCATTGGTTTAAAATCATTTTTGAATCAGACTCTCTTTTATGTTTGCCCCAGTTTTTTTGCTTCATATGTATTCCCTGTAATAGAGTAGGCATCTTAGATCTTTCTGATGTGGGAAGGTAGTACACTTTTTCGTGTTTAACTCCTGTCCCCACTATCTTGAATTGCCATGTTCTGTGACAAATATTTCCTATTATATCCTTCCCTATTGATATAGCTTATAAGTTATATCATTGCATGTTTCTATTTGATTAACCTAATACTCATGATTCTTTTTGTTTAATGCTATCTTCATTGCCACATTTATCTCTTTCTGTGTTTCATTTATATTTTTCTACCATTAATGTTATAATTATAAACACTGTAGTGATTTTTATATTTGTAAAAGCTTTAATTGTTTAAATAAACAAATTGATTAATAAAAAACTTAATATTTATCAATCATAATATTCATAAACATAGTTAAAATACATAAATTCAAAGCAATACATGTCAATATTAAGTATTATAGAAGTTTAAGCTTATTTTCAGAAAGACTAGATAATAAATAATCATTAATGCATACAATTCTTAGAAATAATCATGACCTTTGGAAGGAATGATGCTAAAGCTGAAACTCCAGTACTTTGGCCACCTCATGCGAAGAGTTGACTCACTGGAAAAGACTCTGATGCTGGGGGGGATTGGGGGCAGGAGGAGAAGGGGACGACAGAGGATGAAATGGCTGGATGGCATCACCGACTCGATGGACATGAGTTTCAGTGAACTCCAGGAGTTGGTGATGGACAGGGAGGCCTGGCGTGCTGTGATTCATGGGGTTGCAAAGAGTTGGACATGACTGAGCAACTGAACTGAAGTGAACTGAACTGATGCTACAGTAATAGTCCTCCAAATCTCAGTGGTTTAGTACAACAAAGTTAATTTTTTGCTTGTGCTACATGTCTAACACATATCAACTGTGTCTTCTCTCTCTCTCTTTGGAGTCATTTAGTGAACCATCCTAATCAGAGCTCCATCTAGTTACCTGGGTAGGCCTTCCAATTGTGTACTGGTTCCTGAAACTTGTGGACTTCCCTGGTGGCTCAGACATTAAAGCGTCTGTCTACAATGTGGGAGACCTGGGTTCAATCCCTGGGTCGAGAAGTTCCGTGGAGAAGAAAATGGCAACCCACTCCAGTACTCTTGCCTAGAAAATCCCATGGACAGAGGAGCCTGGTGTCCATGGGGTCGCAAAGAGTCAGACACGACTGAGCAACTTCACTTTCTTTCCTGAAACTTATGCTTGATAGTATCTCATACGTCTATGTACATTTCAGTGGCTAAAGCAAATCACATAGCCCAAACAGAAATGAAACAGAGCAGTGAAGTGCAATTCTACTGTGAATCTCAGAAGGAGGATAATTGGAACAGCAGTAATAACTAATATCTTATTTTAAAAACAACTCTAATTTTATTGATGAAAGATGATATCTCAGTTTGATTTCCTTAGCCAATATAGATGAGTTTTCATAGTTTATTAGCCATTTGTTTCGTATACTTTCCCTTTTACTTAAGTTTTATAAACACATGCTGTTGGTTTACTTTTTCATTTTCAGATATTTTGAATACTGTCATTTTTGTGAGGATAGGAGGTCATAATGGTGATTTTATAGGGAGGGCAGACTTTTAGAAAATGCCTTTTCTTTTGAAAACTTGAGCAAGTAAAAAAAAAATATTGCTCTTGAATTGATTCCCCTCACCCCTTGTTAATATATGTTTTGATACTCTTTTTTTTTTTATTTCAAGAGTTGTCAAAATGTTAAATAATTATAGATAATAGAAAGTTTAGCAGAATTAATATCCTTGACAATCTACAGGTTTCTAAAGAACAACTTGGACATAAAATTTGAACAGTCAAGTTAGATTTCTCCTCTTGAAAAAATTAAGTTCCCTACTCAGATTTAGTCATATTGACCATATCGTTTTCCTTTTTTTTCAATTCAGGTGTCTTCCCAAACTGGAACTTATGCTATAAATATTTTTCTGTGGATTTTTCTGAAAACCTAAGGTGAGATATTTTATGAATACATTTGTCTTTTAAAATGTATTTATAATGAGAAATAATTGTTTCTGAAAAATTTAAGCCTTTAAAAATTTAATGTCTTTTCCTCTGAGTTTTAATAGGAAGAAAATACTATTTATTATAAAGCTATATATATAGCATGTTTACTTTTAATTTGTAGGACATTTGATTGAAGTGAATGGAGCTGCTTCTAGTGATTAAAATAGTTTTGAGTGAATTTTTATTTTGTTTTTCATACTCAAAGATGGAGTTCACACAGCTGTTCTCTGACACACACTTGAGAAAGATATTGGCATTATAATCTGATATTCTTAAAGGCAAATCTTTAATTAGTTAAGTCATAGATTATAATATCTGGTCACTATTTTAATAGTTCTGTTATTAAGAGTTTTCTACCTCTCTGTTCTCTTGGAGCTGATTATTTTCTTTAGTTCCCACTGTTTGGGGGTGCTTATAAAATAAGGATATATCCTTTGGTATGTTAGTGTTTGATTTCTGGGCTGGTGTTCTACTCCAACGATAGTATCATAGCCCTTTTCCTTTTCTTATGTGTCTTGGCTCAAATCTTCTTCATCTTTTGATTTTTTAAAAATATACCATTATAAGTCTGTCATCTGGTCTTTCCACCTTGAATCCAGCTCCGCCCTAAGCCATTCTTGTCACACTTATAAGGGTGCATTTTCTAAAAGATAAATGTCATCATGTTAGTCCATGACTCAGAGTCCTTCAGTACCTTTACATTGTTTAAAGGATATTTTACAAACTCCTTTAAAGAAGCAGTATATTCTGCTTTTATCCATTTTTCATTTCACTGGTTCTCTGAGAATGTTGGGAACTAACATTTTAAAAAAAACAGCTTTACTGAGAAATAATTTACATATCATAAAATTCACTTGTTTATTTAAATTTGGTGTTTAATTAAATTTACAGAGTTATGCAACTATCATCTCAGTCTAATTTTAGAATATGTTCATTACTCCAAAGAGAAATCAGTACTCATTAGCAGTCACTTCTCATTCCTCCCTCTACTCAGTCCCAGGCAACTACTAATCTACTTTCTCTTTGTAGAGCTACCTATTTTGGACATTTCGTATAAATGAAATTGTTCAATGTATAGTCTTTTGTGACTTACTTCTTTCATCTAGCATAAAGTTTTCAAGGTTCATCCATGGTTCATCACAAACCAGTGCTTCTTTCCTTTTTATGGCTGAATAATATTCTATTATATGTGTCAGGGATTTAGCTGACTTAAAAGAGAGAGACAGAGGGAGAGATGGGGTTGAGGGTTGGGGTAGTACTGAGCTTCCAAGTGTCAAGAGTAGCTGGTTAAAAACAACGTTCTAAAATGAAAGTGATGGTCTAGCCTTTATTCACTTACTGAGATAGTATAAGCAAGAGGCTACACCTGAGAAAGTACAGGTCCTCTCAGGGAATCAGTATGGGGGTTGGGGAGTGGCAGGGGCAGTCCTCTCACAGCTGAGGGAGTGCTAAACAAAAAGTTCCTGCAGCTTTATGGACCCGGGCTATTTGGAGGCTGAGATGGAAGGACTAGAGTGGAAGGGCTAGACTAGAGTGAAAGGACTAGAGTATTGAGTCGGAGTAGAGAAAAAGTATCTCTAATGTTTCCTTCCTAATGTGAAGATTGCAGAAGAAGCACCTGAGGAAAGGCCTCAGCTGCAGGCCACAGATTAAAGAAACTTCTGGAAGAATGTACCTGGGCTAGGGATGCAGCTATGCTAAAGAGCATGGTCAACCTGGGGGCCTGCATCCTTGACTGCAACTTTCTTCAGAGATTGCAGTGTGTTGGCTGTGCACCAGATCTGGTGAGGGAAGGGCAGTTTTCCCATGTGAGGTCTGCTGGGGCCTTTGTAGTAATTTTTGGCTGGGTTGGAAAAGTCACAGGTGGATTTCTTGGTCAGGAGCTGTACTCTGCTATATGTATATACCATATTTTGCTTATCTGTTCATCAGTTGGTGAACATTTAGATTGTTTCTACATTTTGGTTATGAATATTTTGCTATAAACAGTTGTATATAAGTTTTTGTGTGTACATGTTTTCATTTCTCTCAGTTATATACCTAAGAGTGGAATTGTTGGGTCATCTGGTAAATCCATGTCTCGTATTTTGAGGAACTGCCAAATAGTTTCCAAGGAGACCGTGTATCATTTTACATTCCCACCAGCAGTGTATGATTTGTTTTGCCATTTCATCACCAACATTTGTTATTGTCCTCTTTTTTTTTTTAATTACAGCTATTCTAATGGTTGTAAACCACTCATTGTGGTTTTGATTTGTACTTCCCTAATGGCTAATGATGTTGAGTATCTTTCCATGTGCTTAACGGCCATTTGTATATCTTTTTTTGAGAAAGGCCTATGCAAATCCTTTGCCCATTTAAAAATTAGGTTATTCTTTGATTGTAAGAGTTCTTTATATATCCTGGATAAAATCACTTATGAAATATATGGTTTGCAAATATTTTCTCCCCTTCTGTGAGTTGTCATTTCACTTTCTCAGTATTATTCTTTGAAGCACAAAGATTTATTTTTATCTGTTTCTTTTATCGCTTATGATTTTGGTGTTTTATCTAAGAAATCCATGGTAATGGAGATTAATTTGTATTTTCTTTCAAATATGAGTTTTACTGTTTTAGATCTTAAATTTAGATCTGTGTTTTATTTTGAGTTAATTTTTATATGTGATGTGAAGTAGAGGCCCAACTTCATTCTTTTGCATTCAGATACCCAGTTGTTCTAGGCCATTGAATTAGCTTGGTGCTCTTAATGAATAATGTGCTCATGTTCAGTCATGTCTTACTCTTTGAGACCCCATGGACTGTAGGCCACCTGACTCCTCTGTCCATGGAACTTTTCCAGGCAAGCACACTGGAGCAGGTTGCCATTTCCTACTCCAGGAGATCTTCCAGACCCAGGGATCTTCTGGACCCAGGAGTCAAACCTGCGTCTCTTGTGTCTCCTTCATTAGCAAGCATATTCATTACCACTAGTGTCACCTGGGAAGCTATTTCTGGACTTTCAAATCAATTCCGTTGATTTATACATCTTCTCTTGTGCTAGTACCACATTGTCTGATTACTGAAGATTTTGTAGTATTGAATTCACAATACTCCTATTTTGAATTCCCCTATTTTGTTCTTATTCGAGATTATTTTGGCTCTTCCCCTCCTGTGAGGCATGAAGAGGTTGCTTGCCAGAACATAAAGTATTTTGAGAGCATCTTTTTCCCTTCCCTCCAAGTAAATTGAAAAACAGGTGCATGGTGAGAAATTCAGATAGTACCAAAGGATTTACAGTGAAAAATAAGTCTTCCTTTCACCTTAGATCCTCTGTCCCTCTCTTCAGAAGAAAGTACCATTAGTAGTTTATTAGCTTTCAAGTTGTTGTTGCAAATATATATATAAAATTTAAAATATCTTATGGAATTCATTTTAATCTGTGAAAATGTACTGTTCTACTTCTTGATTTTTCAACTGATTTCCATATCTTGGAAATCTTTCTGCATACTTAGATCTACTTCATTCGTGTTCACAGCTGCAGGATATTTGTGTATGAATATAATGTCAATGATGTAACCAACATTTAGATAAGTTCTGATCTTTACTTCCCTAAAAGCCATGTTGAAAGAATAAATTCTACCTTTTAAAATAAAGAATCATTGTTTTTGTTCAGTCACTCAGTTGTGTCTGACCCGTTGCAATCCCACGGACTGCAGTATGCGAGGATTCCCTGTTCTTCACTATCTCCCAGAGTTTGCTCAGACTCATGTCCATTGAGTTCATGATGCCATCCAGCCATCTCATCCTCTGCTGCTCCCTTCTCCTTTTGCCTTACACCTTTCCCATCATCAGAGTCTTTTCCAGTGAGTCAGCTCTTTGCGTCAGGTAGCCAAAGTATTGGAGTTGCATCTTCAGCATCAGTCCTTCAGTGAATATTCAGGGTTGATTTCCTTTAGGACTGACTGGTCTGATCTCCTTGCAATCCAAGGGACTCCTAAGAGTCTTCTCCAACCGCACAGTTGAAAAGCATCAATTCTTTACAGCTCAGCCTTCTTTATAGTCCAACTCTCACATCTGTACATGACTACTGGAAAAACCATAGCTTTGACTCAAAGGACCTTTATCAACTGAGTGATATCTCTGCTTTTTAATATGCTAAAAAATCATTATAGTACTTTGATTCTGGACCTTAATTTTGGATTTATACTGTACACACACACATTGAACAAAGTGATAATATATACATACTTAAACTGAGTTGCCTTTAAAACATAAAGACATCTTTAATGTTTGAAACTGATAACCTTAGTTATCACACTATTTATTTCCAGGATTGAGTGATAAAAAATTCAGTCTTCAGGTGTTTGCTAATTTGAACACTGATGAAAGAAACATTATACATGACTCTTATAATAGTTCATGTGCAAGAGATTCTCCTACACTATGTAATTATGAATGGAGTTGCTGGTTATATGGTACAAAATGTTAAAGGGATAATCCAAAATTTATTTCCAAAGTGATTGCCCCAATTTATCCTTCTACCATTAGTGTGTAACAGATCCTGTTGTTTACGTTCTCTACAATACTTAGTGTTTTTAGACTTTAAAATTTTGCTAACTGAATGATCTAAAATAAAATTAATTGTGATCTTTTAAAAAACTTTTAAAAATTAGGTATAATTTTCAGTATTAACAGTAAAACATATAGATCTAAAATATATAGTTCAGTGAGTTTTAACAAATGCATATACCTGTATAATTTATACCCCTATGAAAATTTAGAATACTTTTTCTTACTGCTTCAGTTTCCTCAAGCTCCTTCCTTGATATTCTTCTCCCTCACCACAGAGAACCACTGTTCTGATTTCTGTCACTTTTTTAAAAAAGAATCATCTGTTTTCACCATCACAAAGTTCTTTCCTTCCATTCTCTATTTTTAGTGTCTTTTTAAAAATTTGTAGCTCAATACACATAACATAAAATTTATCATCTTAACCATTTTTAAGTATACAGTTCAGTGGTTTTAAATGCTTTCATGTTGTGTAGCAATCACCACCATCTATCCCCATAACTCTTTTATTTTAATTTAAAAAAATTAATTACTGCACAGGGATGATCCAGAGAGATGATATGGGGTAGGAGGTGGGAGAGGGTTCAGGATTGGGAACTCATGTACACCCGTGGTGGATTCATGTCAATGTATGGCAAAACCAATACAGTAATGTAAAGTAAAATAAAGTAAAAAAAAAAAAAGTTTAATTACTTTATTTGGGTACCTCAGGTCTTAATTGTACACTCTCTAATTGTAGTTCACAGGCTTAGTAGTTGCAGTGCCCTTGGGCTTAGTTGTTCCGTGGAATGTAGGATCCTGGTTTCCCCGACCAGGGATTGAACCTATGTCCCCTGCATTGCACGGCAAATTCCCAACTACTGGACCACTGAGGGAGTACCCCCCATAACTGTTTTCATCTTGTGAAGCAAACTCTGTAGACAATAAACAACAAATCACCATTTTCCTTTCCCTCCAGTCCCAGGCAACCAAGATGGGACTTCTTGGTCCAACCAAAATGGCACTTGAATAATGCTTTCTGTCTTTATGACTCTGACTACTCAAAGTACTTCATGTAAGTGGAATCATACAGTATTTGTCTTTTTGTGACTGGCTTATTTCACTTAGCATAATGTCTTCGAGGTTTATCCATGTTGCAGTATATTTTTGCTTCCTTTATAAAGCTGAATAATACTCTGTTATATGTATATATCATATTTTGCTTATCCATTCATCTGTTAATAAATACTTGGGTTGCTTCCATGTTTCGCTATTATGAAAAATGCTCCTGTGAACTTTGGTGTACCAATATCTCTTTGTGATACTGCTTTCAGTTCTTTTGGGTTTATATTCAGAAGTGGAATTGCTGGATCATATGATAATTCTATATTTTTTTTCATTTTTGAGGAATCACCATATTGTTTTCCACAACAGAAATACCATTTGAGATTCCCCTGAACAATGCACAAAGGTTCTAGTTTCTCCACATTTTGCCTAAAATTGTTTGCTGTTTTTTTTCATAGTAGCTATTCTGTTGGGTGTGAGATGGTATCTTGTGGTTTGGATTTGCATTTCTCTAATGACTGGATCATCAAAAAAGCAAGAGAGTTCCAGAAAAACATCTATTTCTGCTTTATTGACTATGTCAAAGCCTTTGACTGTGTGGATCGCAATAAACTGTGGAAAATTCTGAAAGAGATGGGACTGTCAGACCACCTGACTTGCCTCTTGAGAAACCTGTATGCAGGTCAGGAAGCAACAGTTAGAACTGAACGTGGAACAACAGACCAGTTCCAAATAGGAAAAGGAGTACATCAAGGCTGTATATTGTCACCCTGCTTATTTAACTTCTATGCAGAGTACATCATGAAAAACGCTGGACTGGAGGAAGCCCAAGCTGGAATCAAGATTGCCGGGAGAAATATCAATAACCTCAGATATGCAGATGACACCACCCTTATGGCAGAATGTGAAGAACTAAAGAGCCTCTCGATTAAAGTGAAAGAGGAGAGTGAAAACATTGGCTTAAAGCTCAACATTCAGAAAACTAAGATCATGGCATCTGGCCCCATCACTTCATGGGAAATAGATGGGGAAACAGTGGAAACAGTGTTAGACTTTATATTTTTGGGCTCCAAAATCACTGCAGATGGTGATTGCACCATAAAATTAAAAGACACTTATTCCTTGGAAGGAAAGTTATGACCAACCTAGATAGCATATTAAAAAGCAGAGACATTACTTTGCCAACAAAGGTCCGTCTAGCCAAAGCTATGGTTTTTCCAGTGGTCATGTATGGATGTGAGAGTTGGACTGTGAAGAAAGCTGAGCGCCAAAGAATTGATGCTTTTGAACTGTGGTGTTGGAGAAGACTCTTGAGAGTCCCTTGGACTGCAACTGATCCAAGAGATCCAACTGGTCCACTCTGAAGATCAGCCCTGGGATTTCTTTGGAAGGAATGATGCTAAAGCTGAAACTCCAGTCCTTCGGCCACCTCGTGCGAAGAGTTGACTCATTGGAAAAGCCTCTGTTGCTGGGAGGGATTGGGGGCAGGAGGAGAAGGGGAGGACCAAGGATGAGATGGCTGGATGGCATCACCGACTCAACTGACGTGAGTTTGAGTGAACTCTGGGAGTTGGTGATGGACAGGGAGACTTGGTGTGCTGCAACTCATGGGGTCGCAAAAAGTCAGGCACGACTGAGCAACTGAACTGAACTGAACTGAGTGACTGAACTGAACTGAATGATTAGTGATACTGAGCATCTTTTCCTGTGCTTATTGACCATTTATAAAGCTTCTTGGGGAAATGTCAATTTAAGTCCTTTGCCTATTTTTGAGTAAGGTTATTTGTTTTTTTGTCGTTGAGTTTTAGGAATTCTCTATATATTTTGAATATTATTCTCTCATCATATTTGTGATTTGCAAATATTTTCTTCCATTCTGTGACTTATCTTTTTATTCCATGAATAGTGTCTTTGTATGTACAAAATTTAAAACTTTTCATGAGTCCAGTTTGTCTGTTTTTTATTACCTGTGCCTTTGGTGTCATATTCAAGAAATCATTGCCAAATCCAATGTTGTGAAGCTTTTGCTCTATGTTTTCGCCTAAGAGAAACGTCTTACTTTTAGGCATATCTTTCAGGTCTTACAATTTGATGTTTGATCCATTTTAGGTTAACATTTTTATTTAGTATTACTTTAGGGTTTACCTTCATTGTTTTACATATGAATTACCAGTTTTCTCAGTACTGTTTGTTAAAGAGAACTTTTCCTCATGGAATTGCTTTGATGACTTTGTTGTCATCAAAAATCAGTTGACTATACATGTATATGTCTGTTCCATTGATACATTTTTTTTTACTTTTTGTTGATAACATGCTATTTTGATTAGAGTAGATTTTTAAATTTTGAAGTCAAGTAGAGTAAGTTCTCTAATTTTCTTTTTCTTAAAAATTTGTTTTAGCTCTTCTAGCCTCTTTATTTTTCCTTTAAATACTAAAATCCACTGAAATTTGGGTTTTAAGATCAGCTTTTCATTTTCTGAAAAAAAAAATATTCATAGATTTTACTTCACACTATTTATTCCACAGATCAAACTGAAGTGAGTAGACATCTTAACACTTTAAAATTAAATCTTTAATTTCTCAAGAGCTATGTATTTTCTTTTAGTTTTTAGTGTATAAGTCTTTTATTTTGATTTTTTGTTATTGTAGTGACATTTTAAATGTTTTGTTTCAAGTTATTCATCACTAGCATATAAAAATAGAATTTAATTTTGTATATTGGCCTTTGTTAAGTAGCTTTTTTTTCTTAAGATTTTCCAGGCTTTACTATGTAATTGTGATAGGTATATAATCAAAGACAGTTTTACTTCTTCTCCTCATTCTGTCAGTTTTCACTTGCCTTATTTTACACACTGGAACCTCCCGTACAACTTTTAATACTTGAATTAAAAGTTAATACTCTCATCATTTGAGATGAGAGTAGACATCCTTGGCTTTAAGGAGAAAATTGTCAGTCATTCATAATGACATTATCCTTGGATGAAGAGCCCTTTCTGTTCCTCCTTTGCTGAAAGGTTTTTTCTTTTTTTTAAATCATAGTGGTTGATGTTGAATTTTAATTGAGGTCACAAAGGATTTTTAAAAGGAGGTATAATTGTGAGTCTCATACAGATATAAAATGAACACTTGTCAAATATTTTATTTAACTCACTAATGAGGAAATCGGTAAGATGTTTAAATCAGTTCAAAGGGAAATTTGAATAGCTGCTTATTTATATGTAGTAAAGGAATGCTGAAATAAAAATTTCAAATAGGTGCAAAACTTGGTCTATCTCCTGGGCAATTATCAATTATAATCCATTGGACATAACTAATTTGCTCTGTTGTACACAGTTCACATTATCATCAATTTTCTACATTTTATCAAATTGAAAAATTTCTCAAAGGCAATGAAAGATGGAGGTAATGAATGTGTGAGTTCAAGAGAACACTCACTAGGGTTTTTTTTTTTTTAATTGTTTGTTTGGTTTGGGTCCATTTCAAAGCTTTTCAGTTTTTCATGACACAGGGCCTTGCTTTGAAAATCCAAAATCCTTCGTGATGAACAGTTTTTTGTACATGTCTTGGTTATATGTTTGTATTCTGCTATGAAATGTCTCTTTATTGTCTCTTGCTCATTTTTTTTTGGCGATGTTCCAAATGTGTTTGTATGTGTATCTTACTGCTTTATGTATTGTTGATAATAGTGCATTATAAGTTGTGTGTATTGTGAATACTTTATGCTAGTTTATAAGTTGTATTTTTACTTTCTTGAAGGTATTTTTTGATAAACAGTGGTTCTTAATATAGTGAAATCTTTCCTTACTGATGTCAAATGATCTTTTCCACTGAGTTTTATAAAGTTGCTTTTGATGTTTAAATTCTTGCCATTGATTTTTCATATGGTATGTTAGGATCAAAAATCCCTCTTAAAAAATGGATATTATGTACTGAATATATCATTCCCCCTGCTCCAAATCTGTATGCTGAAGCCCTGACCCCCAATGTGTGTATGTGGAGATGGACCTTTGGAAGGTAGTAAAGTTAGATGATGTCATGTAGGTGGGGCCTTGCTCCAGTGAGATTAGTGCTTTTGTAAGACTTGCTGCTATCTGCAAGCCATGAAGAGAGATCTCACCAGAGCCTGACCCTGCTGGCACCCAGGTTACAGACCCCCAGCCTCCAGAGCGGTTAGAAAGTGTTTCCGCTGCAGTCGCCATGTCTGCCTTATTTTGTAGCGGTGCCTCGAACAGGCCAAGACATCTCCTATTACATTTGCTCTCTGGTACTTGGCGTTTGACGCGGTCAGACCATACTTAGGCAGGAGAGCACTGGGTTTGCACCCTGATGACATCACAGCAGGAGTGAGAGTCCCAGGCACTCTGCGGTTGGAGTCAGTCACTCCTAACACCACATAGTATAACTTTGGGTCACTTCTTTACATTTTTCTCTTGAGGAAGAGATTTGTGTAGGAGGAGAGGGTGATATGAAGAAACATCCAGAGCAGATTAGTGTGTATCCAGCTATTTTTCTCAGCTTCTATTTTTCTGAGGACCAGAGACCAGTGGTTGTCCCACAGAGGGGACCAGGTTGTGTGCACAAAGGTGTTGGGACCCAAGAAAAGCACAAATTGAACTTCAGTAGTTCTTCTGTTTTGTTATCCCATGGTTTTGGTGGGCTGCCTCTTGCCTCAGGCCAAAACCATCATTCCACACATAACAATTCAAAATGGGTCCTTGTCATCCCAGGTGCTTTTTATAGGTTTCTCCATTTTTTCCTGTGTAACTTCCCTAAGGGCTGATCTCCTGAAAAAGATTTTGAGTCAGCAATTTTGCTGACTCTTCGTAACCCCATGGACTGCTGCGCACCAGGCCTCCCTGTCAATCACCAACTCCCGGAACTTGCTCAAATTCATGTCCATCGAGTCGGTGATGCCGTCCAACCATCTCATCTTCTGTTGTCCCCTTCTTCTGCCTTCAATCAGGATTTGTCAGTTGTCTGCAAACCTTCTTGCCATATCTGAAGCCCTCTAAAGAGGCTGTATAAGGTATAGGCTGATTGTAACAAAATCTGTTTGACCATCCAGTCATGTTTCATGGCATTTTTGCCCAGCCAGAGTTGGCTTTTTGGATCGGCAGAGCCAAAATGTCCTTTAGGTGGTGTGAGTTGCTCCGTTCTAAGATCTCTTACTTAATGTGGCTATCCTTCTGCTAAGTAATATTGCTTTAAATTCTAACTCTGGATAGTCATTCTTACCCAAAATGGCCCATGAATTTTAAAGTATTTAATTATATCATGCAATTTGTATTCTGCTTATAATGAGTATATTAATATTAAAATGTTTTAAGTTACTTACATCAAAGGGATTTGTTGCTCCAAGAGAATATGCTATATTTATCCTATTGTTTTTCTTACTGCCTGCTCTACCTCTCTGCCCACTCCAAATGATTAGTCTACTACATCATGGTATCTTCCATTACAAATTCCTGTGTTGTACTTATTTTCCTTCTTTCTTTGTACTTCCAGGGGAGAGGCAGGACTTGTTTCTTATTTGTGTTTGTATGCTTAGCCCTGGCATATGTCCTGCCAGATTTGCCATGAAGTAGGTGCTCTGTAATTATTGAATTCAACTAACACATAGCGAAGTACTTAGAATTCATAACAGGAGTTGCATTGTATGGGGAGAAGTATGTAGTCATAATCGTGATGGGTCCTTATTTTGCATCGTTGAAATAAATGGTATGTGAGGCATTTTGTAGGGGAGAACAGGACCAAAAGATACTTACTTGTAAGCTATGTCCAAAGGTTTTGATAAGGGTCTTTGAAGAATCTTAGGCAGGAGATTAACCTGACTAATATTTTATTTTAAGGAGATGATTTTGAGTATAGTATGAAGATATATTGATATGGAGATACTGTTTGAAAGGTAGTCCAGACAGGATGTAACTGAAGAGGGGTGGACTTTAGGGAAGTTTAGCAGGTAGAGTCTGTAGAACTCGAAAACCAATATTATCAGCTGTTGCTTGAGGGAGGAAGGAGGCAGAGTGAAGGAGAGGAGGAAATCAGGACGACTCCTGTGTTGGGCAGTTTACTACATTGGAGAAGGAAATGGCAACCCACTCCAGTGTTCTTACCTGGAGAATCCCAGGGACGGGGGAGCCAGGTGGGCTGCCGTCTATGGGGTCGCACAGAGTCGGACACGACTGAAGCGACTTAGCAGCAGCAGCAGCAGTACTCCTTATTCCCAGTACGTGTCCAGTTATAGGAAGAACTTGGGTAGGGATGGATAAGATGCTGAAATAGTTTAATTTGAGGTTTCTTTGTGATATTCAGGTAGAGATGTACAGATCTGTCTAGTTCTTGGAGAGAGGTGGGGGCTTGAGAAAGAGAGAGATTTGGGGGTTAATAAATTTTCAGAAGTAGTTGAAGACATTGAGGACAAAACCCTTGGGCCTATCTAGTTTTAGGTACAGAAACAGGCACTGGGAAGGAGATCAAGGAAAAACCAGGTGTTAACAAAGGATTTTTCAGTAACATCCTTGGCTTCCTCTCTTCCTGGAGACCATATTTTCCTCCCAGCAACCTTTGTTTGATCTTTGTCTTCAGACCTTTTCTTACTTTGAACATTCTCTGCTGGGCGAGACTGTAGATGAAAATAATTTTACTTTTGAATCCAGCAATTTGCTGGGGCCTTTATATTTCCTTAAATTCTGCCTGAAAACAGAATACTTTCTTTAGCTCATCTTTCTAACTGTACCTTCTACTGTGTGTACATATAAAGGAAACCAGTTGACACTTTGAACTTTCTGCTTGGAAATTACCTTAGCTAGAAGAACAGTTCCTTACCAACATTTTCTGCTTTTTAACTTAGCACAGGCAACAGTTATGCTAAATTTTCTGCTGCTTTGTAACAAGGGTCTCTCTTCTTTCCTCTGGCTTCTGAGAGCACTTTATTCACTCTCCTTTAAGGCTTCTCCAACAGCCTCCTCAAGGCTCATCAAGCTTTAGCTAATGAGATTCTTAGGGCCCTGCCAAGTTGTGTCTACCACCAAATCTCAAAGCTAGTATCACATGCTTTATGTTTTTGTAGTCAACAGTCTAGTTACAGGTACCGAATTCTGTTCTGGTGACTATCACTGTTTAACCAACCATCTGAAACGTAACCCAGAACCTGCATTACTTTTCCTTCCCTAGCCTTAGAAGCCTCTCAATGTCATATCCACCACACTCTGTTTTTTGCAAAAAAGTTAAGTGCTACCTTGGATTTAAGGAGAAGGGAATTAGGCTCTACATCTTCATTTTATTTAAAAAAAAAAAAAATTTTTTTTTTGGCTGCACCGCACAGCATGAGGAATCTTAGTTCCCCAACCAGGGATTGAATCTGTGCCCTGTGCAGTGGAAGCGAGGAGTCTTAATCACTGCGCAGCCAGGGAAGTCCCAAGCTCTACTTGTTTATAGGGAAGTGGCATGTTTACATCATAGAAAAGCATGTGAAATGGGAGATATTTTTGTAGTATATTTGGGAAATACAGTTTGCCACAGATGGATAGAATATGTAGGATTACAAAGGAAAGCAATTATATGAACATATTATTACCAAGAGTTTCCCTGGTGGCTTAATGGTAATGAACCCATCTGCCAACACAGGAGATGTGGGTTTGACCTCTGGATTGAGAAGATCCTTGGAGAAGCAGATGGCTAATCACTCCAGTATTCTTGGCCTGGGAAATCCCATGGACAGACGACCTGGCAGGCTACAGGCCACGGGGTCACAAAAGAGTCGGACACAATTTAGCAACTAAAGAACAGCTGCAACCATTACCAAATGAATTGTTTAGAGTAATATGTGCTTGTTTAACATACTACACAAGATATAGTGGAAGTGAAGTGAAGTCGCTCAGTAGTGTCCAACTCTTTGCGACCCCATGGACTGTAGCCTACAGTATGGACAACTTCTCCATCCATGGGATTTTATAGTGGAAGGATCATAGTAACAGTAAATTTGTAAATACAGTATATATTAGTAATTTTAGAGGTTGTAGAAAGTAAAGAAGTGATTTATTTTGCCCCCCAAGTTCTTGAGTCTTCTGAATTCTATCCACAGACCCTACGCCCTAGGTTAAGAACCTTGAGATTAATATAATGGTGTCAGCAGAAGACATGTTGCTGTGGACCAGGGAGTGAATTTGCTTGAGGGCAAAGACTAAAGGGAGGACACGATAGGGTAAATTCCATATAATAGCTTTATTTACCTTTTAAGCTAAAAGTTTTATTGTTTTTTAGGAATACAAAAAATGTGTTTTTGTAATGAGAGAAAGACACTAAGAAAATGAAGAGAGAAAATTGAATACTACAAAACTTAAAAGATTTCTGAGAAGGCAAGAAAGGGTGTGGTCTAGGGATTACATGAAAGCATTAGTCTTGGACAGAAGGAGAGGCAAAAGGAAAGGAGTTATGGATGTTTGTAGGTGTTGTTCTTTATCAGGTCATCTGACACTGAGAAAAATATGGGTAAAATAAATTCAACCCCGGAACAAGGGAGGCCAAAGCACATATCAGAAAGACGGTTACAACAGAGATCCTGGAAAATATGAAAAATGTTAGAGAGGAAGAAAAGGTAAAATAGAAAAAGTGAAATAGAGACAGAAAAAAAATAACTTATAATGCAAGTGATGGCTTCAGAAGACAAACTTTGCCTAGTTTACAGTCTTCTTTAGTGTTTTCCATAGGCCAATTCTCTTTACCATGGATATGGATACAGAGAAAGGTAGAATGAGAATAAAATGCAGTTATATATTTTGATATCTGCTTGTTTAGAGTTAACTTTAAGTGTCTTGTTTAGTATATATAATTAATATTTGGAATGCCTTTGACACAAAATGACAAGAAAGCTGAGAAGCTTCCTTTTCATAGTTATTTGGGGCTGATTTTTAGAAATTTGTTTATTTTTTAATTATGTGCATTTATTTTTAATTGAAGTATAATTGCTTTGCAATGTTGTGTTGCCTTCTGCCAAACATCAGCATGAATCAGCTATAAGTATACATGTATCCCCTCTGTCTTGAACTTCCCTCTCACCCCTATCCTACCCATTTAGGTTGTCACAGAGCACCAGGTTGAGCTCCCTGTGTTAATAGCAACTTCCTGCTAGCTTTCTATTTTATATATGGGAATAGATATGTTTCAGTGCTACTCTCAATTCATCCCATCCTCTCCTTCCCCTGCTGTGCCCACAAGTCCATTTTCTATGTCTGCATCTCTATTCCTGCCCTGAAAATGGTTCATCAGTACCATTTTTCTAGATTCCATATATGTGTTAATATACGAAATTTGGTTTATCTCTTTCTGATTTATTTCACTCTGTGTAACAGGTTTTAGGTTCATCCACCTCATTAGAACTGACTCAAATTGATTCCGTTTAATGGCAAGTAATATTCCATTTAATCTGTTCATCTGTCAGTGGACATCTAGGTTGCTTCCGTGTCCTAGCTATTGTAAATAGTGTTGCAGTGAACACTAGGGTACCTATGTCTTTTGCAGTTCTGGTTTTCTTAGAGTATATGCCCAGTATACTCTGGAATTGCTCAGTCATGTGATAGTTTTATTCCTATTTATTTTAAGGAATCTCCATACTATTCTCCACAGTAGCTGTATCAATTTACATTCCCACCAGCAGTACAAGAGGGTTCCCTTTTCTCTACATCCTTTTCAGCAGATATTTTTTGATGATGGTCATTCTGACCAGTGTGAGTTTTGATTTGCATTTCTGTAATAATGAGTGATGTTAAGCATCTTTTCATGTGTCTATTGGGCATCTGTATGTCTTTGGAGAAATGTCTGTTTAGGTCTTCTGCTCACTTTTTGATTGGGTCATTTGTTTTTCTGATATTGAGCTGCATGAGCTCCTTGTATATTTTAGAGATTAATCCTTTGTCAGTTGCTTCATTTGCAATTATTTTCTCCTATTCTAAGGGTTGTCTTTTCATCTTGTTTATAGTTTCCTTTGCTGTGGAAAAGCTTTTAAGTTTAATTAGGTCCCATTTGTTTGTTTTTGTTTTTATTTCCATTACTCTAGGAGGTGGGTCAAATAGGATCTTGCTGCAATTTATGTCAAGCAGTGTTCTGCCTGTGTTTTCCTTTAAGAGCTTTATAGTTCTGATCTTATATTTAGGTCTTTAATCCATTTTGAATTTATTTTTGTGTATGGTGTTAGGAAATGTTCTGATTTCATTCTTTTACCTGTAGCTGTCCTGTGGGGTTGGTATTGAAAAGAAGTGTGTGTGTTGGCTGCTTCCATGCTTACAGCTGGATGGAAATTGGCCTCAAAAGGTCTATGGTTTTCTTTGTCATTAGCCAACAGATGCTTGCTACAGTGTATTGCTCAGAGTTCTTTATTTAATGTGAGGGCAATGCATCTCTGTTTAATAAGAAAAGCTGTGCAACACGGTAGCTCATTTGTGGATAAAAAATATCTGCCTTTAGCCACACATTGATCCTTCACTAAATGATTTTTCATTTTTTTCACTAGCTTCTTATCCAATATGTGGTTGACTTATCTATCTTCACATTGCTTTGACTTTTCTAGTAAGTTGATCCTGACTTTAGTATGTCTGTCTTAAGGGGGACATAATTTTTTCTGTCAAAGAATTACTTCAGATCTTCTCTAAAACATTAAAAAATTTAAAATTTCAGGTCAAGAATATATATCATTAAAAAACTTAGATTTCTAGGCACAAGTATCCATTGATACACAAGTATGGTATGAAATTGCAAATTTGCCATATTACATATAATATATACAATATTGTTAAATATTGTATACATTATATACTTTACCATATAAAATATTTCTTAAATGTTTATTTCTGTATAATATTATAAATATGATATATATACATAAATATATATCAATATACATACATATGTATTTATCAAAATTGTGATAAAGTCTAAGCTTTCTCTACAGCCCCCATCTTCCCATAGCAATTGCCCTTTGGCTACCTTTCAGACTTAGAGTGGGATTCCCAGGTGGCTCTAGTGATGAAGAACCCAGTGTAAGAGATATAAGAGACACTGGTTCAATTCCTGGTTTGGGAAGATCCCCTGGAGGAAGGCACAGCAACCCTCTCCAGTATTCTTACCTGGAGGTTCCCATGGACAGAGGAGCCTTGCGGGCTCAGTCCATAGGGTCACAAAGAATCAGACATGACTGAAGCAACTTAGCACTTGGTTTAGGGTTGCACATACCTACATGAGGACCTGTCCTGGAAATGGACTCTGCCATTTGGGCTAGGAGTTCTGGGATTCCAGGTCAGTTGAAAGTAGTCTGTTAGAGTGAGACCCAGTAAAGTGACACTTCCTTTTGGCCCTTTTCTCTGCTCATTACATGGAGAGAGATGTGTGTGGCCACACGAGGGCCAAATCCTATTGCCTTGTTCTAAAGGCAGTAGTTGTTTTGAAAGTGGTTTTGAGCAGAAACCTGTTTGGAGCCCAGTAGTGAGTTTAATGATCTTTTAATAAATCTACTAGTCTTGATTCCCTCCAAGTTTATTCCTTCCTTTTGTTGTATGGCCAGAGGATTTCTTTAAAACCAAAATCATTATCACCTCCCTGCTTGAAACTTTTTAGTGCTTCACACTTTTATTGAGATAAAGGCTGAACTCCTAACTTGGCTTCAACATTGTTGAAGATCCTTTGTGCCCTGTTCTGGTCGTTGCTTACTTTTACTGTTAGTGAGCTCTGTTGTCCTGACAAACAAGTCCTCTTTTCTACTTATGCAACTTTGCATATGCTATAGGTCTGTCCTACTCCCCTTTCCTCATGAACAATCTCTAGTATATTTACCAAACTCCTGTGCTAAGTCACTTCAGTTGTGTCTGGCTCTTTGCAACCCTAAGGACTGTAGCCCACCAGGCTCCTCTGTCCATGGGATTCTCCAGGCAAGAATACTGGAGTGGATTACCATGCTTTCCTCCAGGGGATCTTCCCAACCCAAGGATCAAACCCACATCTCTTATGTCTCCTGGATTGGCAGGCAGGTTCTTTACCACTTAGCATAACCTGGGAAGTCCCTACTCATCCTTTAAGTCTCTGTTAAAATATAATTTGACAAGCCTTTCTTCATTCCCCGAGGAAGAATTCCGTCCTTCTCCTTCTATATTTATGTTGTGATTTGTACACATTACTTTTATAGTACTTGTGCCTTATGTAATAATTGCTTTTCTGTAAGTCATGCCCTCTGCTTCTAAAGGCAGGAGCTAATTTGATTCAGCATACTATTTCCTGTACTAATGGTGTGTAGTACACAATAAGTGCTTAATAAATGTGTGCTGAATGAAGACTGTAATTAGTGGAACACATTGTGAATTGCTCTAGAGGACTATGTTTGCAGTAAACTGCATAATAAAAGTGGTTGAGAAATGGAGTATTTCAATAATTGATCATACTGCATAACAGTCAATTTCAAATGATCGATTTTAGATAATTTTAAGGCAGAACAAAATGGACTGTACAGAATTTATCTGTATTAATCCATAAGATGCTTCAGCATGATCTTTCTGAATCGTATGATCACTATTCCTAGCTAAGAAAGCTATGGGAATCAGTATTATCTGTACTGTTGCTTTTTCACAAGCTGGGGCCTTGTTTTTTCAATTGAATCTCTAACACATTTACTTAATGGTTTATCTACCTAAAAAGTATACTATAAAATTAGCACTAGGTAAAAGGGATTCAAAATTGTGTTATTATCAAATGTAGTTTTTAAAATGCTCAGAAGACAGACAAGCAACATACCTTAGGGTGTAAGCACAGTCTCAGTTTATCAGAAGGCTTACTCTTCTACATTCAGACTGTGCCTTTTGGATGATAGTCCTTGATGGGTCCAAGTGAAATGTTATGAACTGAGCTAAGCAGTTAATTTGATGGTAGTCTCTGGCCATAACTGTTTCAAGTGCTTGATCCCCACCCAAATTATGTACTCTTCTCTCATTCATGGGAAAATAGTGTGAGTGATTGCTGCTCATTTGTATATTAATTTAATGGTTCTCTTCTCTCACTCACCCAAAAAGCAGTATTGCCAGTTATTAGTTGCAAAACTCAGAAATTACTTTGATGCACATGGTCCTTTATTTTCACATCTTTGAAAATGGTTTTGAGCAGAAATCTGTTTGGAGCTCAGCTAACATGTTCTTATTTGCACAAGTGATCTGAAAACCATCAGAAGACTGAGCTCTGACCTCCTCCATTGCTGTGCCATGTCCTCTTTAAAACCTAGAAATCTTCCTTCAAAGCTTGATCCTTTTAAAAGCAAGAATTTGGAATATCAAGCAAATTTATATATTTTTAGCAACGTTCAGAAACGTGTAAATGTGACTGTTACTTAGATGCTGTATTTTCAATTGGCTCATCGCTATTGAGCCTTTAATCAGTTTCCCAGCCTGTGTGTCCCTTCAGCTGCATAATAATGCAATATTTGTAACATGATTATTTTGCAGATGTGAATCATCTTTAAGTACAAGAGTTGATTGACCTAAGGGTTAACTACAAAATCCTACATAAAATAAAGAACAATTTATAGGATTACTTAAGTAATTTTTAAGAATGTGAGTATTGGAGTCATTAATGATAGAAACAAGCAGAATCAATTGATTATGATAAAATACTCAGCAGCTCACTAACCCAGCTGTCCTGTTTAAATAATCTATGAACAAACAGAATAAAAATAATTCTTGATACTGTGCACTAGACCAATATCTACTGAGGTTTTAGTTTGGGAAATATGTCAAAAAATTTGTCTTTGATTTGAGTATTTTAATATTAAGAGGCTGATTCTGTTAAGTAGAGAATGGAAACATTTATGTCTTTGTAATATGACTTTAAACATAATTATTAACTGAATACGGCAGTGTGATTGCTTGCTAAGACATAATTTTTTCTGTTAGTCAAGTTATGAGTAAGAAAGACTCAGTCTCTGTTTTAAGAGAAGCAGTATTCAGTGTCCCAGGTTTTACACATGGTTCAATCATCACTAACTCACTGGCTGAGTCTGGTGCTTTGGATTTTCTCATGAGGCAGATTAACTACCTCATAGTGAAGATCAATTAGATCTGGTTTGTGAAAGTGCCCTATAAAACATATGCCACCGTTAGTAGTTAAGTAAGGTTTTAGCCCCTTTTCTGCCTGCTTTTTAACTTCGGGCTGGTCATTCAAACTCCCTGAGCTTCTGTTTCTTTATAGGTAAATACAAGAGTTTGGTCAGTATATTCTGGAGGAGTACTATTTACATTGTATTCATCACTTACAACCTATAATTTATAATAATCTTTCTTTCTCTCTCTCTTTTTTCACATGCTTGCCCATATTCGTTTAGTGGATATTGTGATTACCCTGTAAGACTGGATTCCTTTAATCTTCACCTGTTACATTTCATTAGTCTTCCTCTCAATCTTGTGAAAGTAGGTGATAGTCTCATTTTACTGATAATGAAAACTGAGGTTCAGCTTAGTGTTAGAGGTGAGATTCCAGTCTCTGATGCCAATGTTCTTTTTTTCACTAGCATGTGGCTTAGTGAAGACGCTTTGACACATACATCATCTAAAGCAAGCTTTTGATCTCCATTATTTTTCTATTCTTGTTTCTCAAAATGAATAGAGCCTTACCAAAATGCTTTTATAGAGAGATGTGCCTATTCAATAGCAGTAAGCATAATTTGGCAATTTTTACATTATAGCACCATTACAAAAAGTCTTATTGATGTTACACAACAGTGCAGTTTTATCTGGGAATCCTTCAGTGCTGGAAAATATAGTTTGTCCTTCAAATAAGATGAGTTCTATTTTAATACATGTATTTTATTTTTAAGACATAGCATTGTTTAATATTATGATGCTTGTAAACTTATATCTGTGCTTTCTATAGAAGGAAAACAGTTGATTTAATTACTTATGAAACATTTTTGTTTTTAAAATCCTAATTTGTGATTAGGATTAGATCTGCTTTGTGAAAGTGCTCTATAAAACATATGCCACCTTTAGTAGTTAAGTAAACTTTGACTGTGTGGATCATAAGAAACTGTGGAGAATTCTGAAAGAGATGGGAATGCCAGACCACCTGACCTGCCTCTTGAGAAACCTATATGCAGATCAGGAAGCAACAATTAGAACTGGACGTGGAACAACAGACTGATTCCAAATAGGAAAAGGAATACGTCAAGGCTGTATATTGTCACCCTGCTTATTTAACTTCTATGCAGAGTACATCATGAGAAACAGTGGGCTGAAAGAAGCACAAGCTGGAATCAAGATTGCTGGGAGAAATATCAATAACCTCAGATATGCAGATGACACCACCCTCATGGCAGAAAGTGAAGAGGAACTAAAAAGCCTCTTGATGAAAGTGAAAGTGGAGAGTGGAAAAGTTGGCTTAAAGCTCAACATTCAGAAAACAAAGACCATGGCATCTGGTCCCATCACTTCATGGGAAATAGACGGGGAAACAGTGGAAACAGTGTCAGACTTTTTTGGGGCTCCAAAATCACTGCAGATGGTGACTGCAGCCATGAAATTAAAAGACGCTTACTCCTTGGAAAGAAAGTTATGACCAACCTAGATAGCATATTAAAAAGCAGAGGCATTACTTTGCCAACAAAGGTCCATCTAGCCAAGGCTATGGTTTTTCCAGTAGTCATGTATGGATGTGAGAGTTGGACTGTGAAGAAAGCTGAGCTCTGAAGAATTGATGCTTTTGAACTGTGGTGTTGGAGAAGACTCTTGAGAGTCCCTTGGACTGCAACTGGTCCAAGGGACCAACTGGTCCCTTGGTCCAAGAGATCCAACTGGTCCACTCTGAAGGAGATCAGCCCTGGGATTTCTTTGGAAGGAATGATGCTAAAGCTGAAACTCCAGTACTTTGGCCACCTCATGCAAAGACTTGACTCATTGGAAAAGCCTCTGATGCTGAGAGGGATTGGGAGCAGGAAAAGAAGGGGACGACAGAGAATGAGATGGCTGGATCGCATCACTGACTCGATGGACGTAAGTTTGAGTGAACTCCAGGAGTTGGTGATGGACAGGGAGGCCTGGCGTGCTGTGATTCATGGGGTCACAAAGAATCAGACACGACTGAGCGACTGAAATGAACTGAACTGAATTTGTGATTCTAGAAAGAGCATGGCAAATTTCTCTAAAATTTCTATTTTGGTGGGTTATGTTTTATCATATCCATTGTTTATATTTAAATTTTAAAAAGTTCTCTGAACTATCTGAAATAAGTAGATCTGGCAGGAATTAGGAAAAGCACGTCCAGAAACATTCATTTCTGTCTAGAGTTCATTTATGAGTTCTATGTTTTAACATGCCAGCACTAGATATTGATCTTACTTGGAGCTGCTGCTGCTGCTGCTAAGTCACTTCAGTGGTGTCCGACTCTGTGCAACCCCATAGACAACAGCACACCAGGCTCCCTCGTCCCTGGGATTCTCCAGGCAAAAACACTGGAGTGGGTCACCATTTCCTTCTCCAATGTATGAAAGTGAAAAGTGAAAGTGAAGTTGGTGACTGAAACACTGATTCAGCTAGGACTCTGATGTTGATCCTTTCTGATAGAGAAACCTTTGCCCTTGGGATGTTCCTTAACTTGTGTTTCTCTTCTTTTTGTGTTGAAAGTTTCTGGGTGTTCATTACTAGTCCAAAAGAGAATTCCTATGAACAGCTCATTGGTCACAGTTTTATTTTTATCTTCCCAACTGATGACTTTGAAGTGGCATTTTGAGGAGACCTTATCTGCTGCCATTCTTAACCCTATTTATGAAACTCTAGTCACATCAGCCTTCTTTTCTGTTCTATAAAGTCAGTCTAGCTTCACGGACTTCTGTGGTTATCCCACTGTGGGGAATGGTTTTCCTCCAGACTTGGGTGGGTTTATCTTTCTTGTCATTTAAGTCTCAGCTTAAATGTTCCTTCCTCAAAGAGGTTTTCCTTAACAACTCACTGAAAATTAGCATTTCTCTAACACATTAAATGGCTTTATTTTCTCCTTAGTACCTAGTGACTAGTTGATATTTATTTCTTGTGCATCTCCTCTGATGGGAACATAGATATTCTGTTTTGTTTAATGCTGTATCCCCAGCACCTAGAACAGTGTCTGTCATCGTAGTTATTCCAGTAAATATTTTTTGAATGACCAAATGAATGCTTTTTCTGTTGCTATTTATAAAATTAAAAAAAAAACATTTTCCTCTTTTTTTTGATAATCAGGAAGGTGCTAGTTATTTTTGCCATTAGTGTTTTTTTTGCAATTAATGTTTCTGTACATTTGATGTTTTTCTCTTCCATTGCTGTTCTGTTCCCTAGTTAAATTCTTTCAGAAAGGAGAAAGCCTTCTAATTTTCAAACTCTGAGATATGACTATTTCGATTTATCTACTGCTTGTCAGGTGGGTGTCTGAGCTGGTGCAGCCTAGTCACAAAAGCAATTAACAGGTAGGAAAATTGGCTCCTAACAGCTGCTTCAGTCCTGCTTGAGTTGGCCTCTCCCCCAAGGGACTGTCACTGTCAACCTAGCAAAATGAAATTGCCTTCCCATAAACATTTTTTTCCCCAGGATTTTAGAACAGAAATAAATTCTTGCTTTATAAAATGAGTTAAAATGTGTCAACAGAATAGAACAGAGTAATGACCTGCTGGTGCAATTTGGATTCTGAGGCATGGCAGCAACCTTTATTTTCAGAAGAGTTGACATTGAAACTGTAGCACTTTTAGTTCTATTGAAATGACTTTATTATGCCAAAAAGGTAGATTTAGTAACTTATTTATTGATGTTGGTGAACAAAGAGACAATTCTATAAAATATAATTTTTAACCCTCAACGCTTTGGTTTGTGGCATAGTTTTTGAGTCGTTGCTCCTTCATTTAACTCTGTGGAAAGGAGCAGATTTTATAAAGACTACAACTTGGTTTCCTTTCCAGTTCACTCTTCTACTCTTAATTCATTCAGTATGGATTCCATTTGATCATTATAGACCTTAACCATTGTTATGTGCTGTAACCAATGTATCCATTTAAAAATGAATTTAAATGGGTTTTATGTTAACGATATGCCAGTTCTGGGCTTTATATTGACATAAGCCTCAGTGTTGGCAAATGTGACATTGGTTGCTTTTGTTTCTTTTTGATAACTCTTATTTGATATGATTTCCAATCTGAGCTAGTTGTGAAGTGTACTCCCCTGAAAGTTGTCCTCTAATAATACTCCCTTGCTTTCATTCCTGTTATACAACTGGCCTCTTATGAAGCTAAATGTATGTGTCATTAAACTCTGCTTTCATATTTTATTAAAAAATAAGAGAAGGTTCTCCTATAGTGAGGGTATTATCTTAGTTTTTAAGTGAATAAGATGTGCTTTTTTTATGTTGATATGCCAGTTCATGGTGTACCTTTTGGTGACTTTAGGATGGGGCCTGCTCACCAGAAACATCAACCATATAATTAGAGGGTTGGGACTTTGGGCCAATCTGACACCAAGATGGGCACTATAAAGGACAGAAATGGTATGGACCTAACAGAAGAAGATGTTAAGAAGAGGTGGCAAGAATACACAGAAGAACTGTATAAAAAAGATCTTCATGACTCAGATGACCACCATGGTGTGATCACTCAACTAGAGCCAGACATCCTGGAATGCAAAGATAAATGGGCCTTAGGAAGCATCACTACAAACAAAGTTAGTGGAGGTGATGGAATTCCACTTGAACTATTTCAAATCCTAAAAGATGATGCTGTGAAAGTGCTGCACTCAATATGCCAGCAAATTTGGGAAAGTCAGCAGTGGCCACAGGACTGGAAAAGGGCAATTTTCATTCCAATCCCAAAGAAAGAATGTCAAAGAATGCTCAAACTACCACAAAATCACACTCATCTCACACACTAGCAAAGTAATGCTCAAAATTCTCCAAGCCAGATTTCAACAGTATGTGAACCAAGAACTTCCAGATGTTCAAGCTAGATTTAGAAAAGGCAGAAGAACCAGAGATCAAATTGCCAACATCCATTGGATCATAGAAAAAGCAAGAGAGTTCCAGAAAAATATCTACTTCTGCTTTATTGACTATGTGAAAGCCTTTGACTTTGTGGATCACAACAAACTGGAAAAGTCTTCAAGAGATGGGAATATCAGACCACCTTACATGCCTCCTGAGAAATCTGGATGCAAGTCAAGAAGCAACAGTTAGAACTGGACATGGAACAATGGATGGTTCCAAATTGGGAAAAGAGTATGTTAAGGCTGTATGTTGTCATCTTGCTTATTTAACTTATATGCAGAGTACATCATGAGAAATGTTGGGCTGGATGAATCACAACCTGGAATCAAGATTGCTGGGAGAAATATCAATAACCTCAGATATGCAGATGGTACCATTCTTATGGCAGAAAGCAAAGAGGAACTAAAGAACTTCTTGATGAAAGTTAAAGAGGAGAGTGAAAAAGCTGGCTTAAAACTCAACATTCAAAAAACGAAGATCATGACATTCAGTCCTATCACTTCATGTCAAATAGATGGGGAAACAGTGGAAACAGTGACAGACTTTATTTTTGGGGGACTCCAAAATCACTGCAGATGATGACTGCAGCCATGAAATTTAAAAATGTTTGCTCCTTGGAAGAAAAGCTATGCCCAACCTAGACAGAATATTAAAAAGCAGAGACATTACTTTGCTGACAAAGGTCCATCTTATTAAAAGCTATGGTTTTTCCAGTAGTCATGTAAGGATGTGAGAGTTGGATCATAAAGAAAGCTGAGCGCTGAAGAATTGATGCTTTTAAACTGTGGTGTTGGAGAAGACTCTCGAGAGTCTCTTGGACTCCAAGGAGATCAATCCAGTCAGTCCTATAGGAAATCAGTCCTGAATATTCATTGGAAGGACTGATGTTGAAACTGAAACTCCAGTACTTTGGCCACCTGATATAAAGAATCAAGTCAGTGGAAAAGACCCTAATGCTGGGAAAGATTGAAGGCAGGAGGAAAAGGGAATGACAGAGGATGAGATGGTTGGATGCCATCACCGACTCAATGGATATGAGTTTGAGCAAGCTCCGGGAGTTGGTGAAAGACAGGGAAGCCTGGTGTGCTGTAGTCCATGGGGTTGCAAAGAGTGAGACACAACTGAGTGACTGAAGTGACACTAAAGCTCAGTGGAGAATGTTGATTGGTGAAGACAGTGATGTGTTGGGTGGATGATGCACCTTGACTCATAGGGAGAGGGCTTGGAAGCCCTCATTCAGGGCCATCTCAGAGCTTTCCCTGTGTGTATTATTTATAATAAAACTATAATAATAAGTATAATGCTTTCCTGAGTTATGTCAGTTGTCTTAGCAAGTTATCAAACTGAGGCAGTCATAGGAATCTCTTGAGTATGTGGCAAGATGATTAGAAATGCAGATAGCCTGGAGATCCCTGAAGAGTGGCTGGCATCCAAAGTAAGTGCAGTCATATTTGGGATAATGCCCTTTGGTTTGTGGATACCAGACTAACTCTGAGTGGTTAGTGCTGAAATAGAATTACAGTACACTAATTTAAGGTTGAAACAGAATAGTGAGTGGTACATTTGTTACAGTTAATGAACCAATGTTGATAGATTATTATAAACTAAAGCCCAAAGTTTGCATTAGGATTCACTCTTTATGTTGTACACCTTCATGGGTTTTGACAAATTCATAATGTCATTGGTCTACCATTATCATAGACCCATGGCAAATAAAATATTGCCTGCCAAATAAGCTGTTAACATTTTAGCCGATAAATATACAGATTATAGAATCATGGCAGTTGAGACTCCTGTGAATCCCTCCCAGTCTCATCCCTCTCCCTGTCTCAGAAGTAATCAGTTTTATGAATTTGGTATTTTTCAGATCTAAGCATATTTGTGTATCATATTTTATGGGATTTTTACAAGTTTTTAAATTTCACATTAACAACACTATGTATATTACACCTATTTCATCAACTTGTTTATTTCAAAACTCAGCATTGTGTTTGCAATTTATGGGATTTTATTTCTATTATAGGAAAGAATTTAAAGAGTCATTTAATGTTAAATAATTTGTTAGCAGTTATACTTTTATATTGGTTTCCTGTATTAGTATAGACAGTACTGACCTGTGCATTACATTTTTCAACCCTCAAGAGGTTTACTGACTTGAATCTAAAAAGCTTTTTTTGGGGGGGTGGGGTGTGTATATGTGTGAGGCTCTTAGAATTAAAACACAAATGACATTAGATCATTGATATCATGTTCCTAGCTACCCTGTTAAAGATACTCAACAAAACCCAGAAAGACTTAATTATTTAAAGTGAACTGCTAATTGGAGATCCTACCTTTTATAGATTTCTTTCTGGGGACTCTTTTTTTGTTTGTTTGTAAGATCTTCAGATCTAACCTCAGGTAAAATCAGCACCCCTGCAGTGAAAGTCCCTTTGGGGACTCTGTTTAAGTTGTGTTTCCTTTACTATGGGCTTCCCTGGTCTCAGTGGAAAAGAATCCACCTGCCGTTGCAGGAGGTGGGGGTTTGATCCCTGGGTCAGAAAGATACCCTGGAGAAAGAATGGCATCCCACTTCAGTTTTCTTGCTTGGGAAATCCCATGGACAGAGAAGCCTGGTGAGATATAGTCCATGATGCAGCAAAAGAGTTGGACATGACTTAGCAACCAAACAACACAACTATAATCATCAATTTGAAAAGAGAACACTGTTTCTAGGATAAATCAGAAGATCTCTACAATTCAAGGTAGAGGTAAAGCTATAGCTTCCTCCCCCAGCTTGAGGAAAGTTACTTTATTTTGTTTGTTGAATGTACAGTTGAACCTAATTATTTATGCTGATGTATGCCGCAGGTTTCATCTAGTCAAAGCAGAAGCTGTCAGATCTTCGTAGAATTTTCTGTGACCTAAATTAAATCTGCATTACACAGGACTGCAGTCTTTAGAGAAGGCTATTCCCATTGTCTGCTGTGTTAATTGTGCATGCTAACCTGTCACTGTTGATTTGGTTATTGTTGCTCATTTTGCATCCTTTGGTGTATAGTTTGAGTTCAGCAGCAGAAAAAATCTTGAACTTATACTGTTTTGTACATTTGAAAAATGATGATATCCCTCTTCCTCAAGATCATTTATTATAGGTTCCAGAAAGCTATATAATTGCACTTCCAATCCAGATTGTTTTTTTATTGACATCCTGAAGAATCTATTATATTATAAAGCATCATTGGCAGATTCACTTGTAATTTAATAAGAATAGACCAATATGCTAAGGGAAGTGATTTTCAAAAGTTCTTGCTCAACTCCATTGCATGAAATGCTAAAATAGTTTCCTCCTCTTTGTTCGTTTCAAAGATGAAGTGTGCCTCAGATTTTTTCTCCCTACCCTTTCTATTTAAGACTGTGTTTATATGGGTGCTATACCAATAAAGGCAATGGCACCCCACTCCAGTACTCTTGCCTGGAAAATCCCATGGATGGAAGGGCCTGGTAAGCTGCAGTCCATGGGGTCGCGAAGAGTTGGAAACGACTGAGTGACTTCACTTTCACTTTTCACTTTCATGCATTGGAGAAGGAAATGGCAACCCACTCCAGTGTTCTTGCCTGGAGAATCCTAGGGACAACAGAGCCTGGTGGGCTGCTGTCTATGGGGTCACACAGAGTCAGACTCAACTGAAGTGACTTAGCAGCATACCAATAAAGAGGTACTGAGAAGTGACTTTTTCCTACTGTATTTTCTAAACTTTATGTGATGCCATAGTTTTAGATGTTATTTCATTCACAGGATTTGGTCTATGGTAAATATTTTGTAACATGATTTCTATGACAAATGTGTAAATTAAAAATTGAGTTTGTGGAGATTCCCTGTGCTGGATTTATAGTGTTTGGAATGTTATCTTCAGGGTCTTTTATGGTCAGTATTGTACTCAGATTAATCTTGGGATGTTATCTGTTCCGTTCCGTTCAGTCGCTCAGTCATGTCCGACTCTTTGTGACCCCATGAACCGCAGCATGCCAGGCCTCCCTGTCCATCACCAACTCCCGGAGTTCACCCAGACTCACGTCCATTGAGTCCGTGATGCCATCCAGCCATCTCATCCTCGGTCGTCCCCTTCTCCTCCTGCCCCCAATCCCTCCCAGCATCAGGGTCTTTTCCATTGAGTCAACTCTTCTCATGAGGTGGCCAAAGTAATGGAGTTTCAGCTTTAGCATCATTCCTTCCAAAGAAATCCCAGGGTTGATCTCCTTCAGAATGGACTCGTTGGATCTCCTTGCAGTCCAAGGGACTCTCAAGAGTCTTCTCCAACACCACAGTTCAAAAGCATCAATTCTTCTGCGCTCAGCCTTCTTCACAGTCCAACTCTCACATCCATACATGACCACAGGAAAAACCATAGCCTTGACTAGACGGACCTTAGTCGGCAAAGTAATGTCTCTGCTTTTGAATATACTATCTAGGTTGGTCATAACTTTTCTTCCAAGGAGTAAGCGCCTTTTAATTTCATGGCTGCAGTCACCATCTGCAGTGATTTTGGAGCCCAAAAAAACAAAGTCTGACACTGTTTCTACTGTTTCCCCATCTATTTCCCATGAAGTGATGGGGCCAGATGCCATGATCTTCGTTTTCTGAATGTTGAGCTTTAAGCCAACTTTTCCACTCTCCTCTTTCACTTTCAACAAGAGGCTTTTTAGCTCCTCCTCACTTTCTGCCATAAGGGTGGTGTCATCTGCATATCTGAGATTATTGATATTTCTCCCAGCAATCTTGATTCCAGCTTGTGTTTCTTCCAGTCCAGCATTTCTCATGATGTACTCTGCATATAAGTTAAATAAGCAGGGTGACAATATACAGCCTTGACGTACTCCTTTTCCTATTTGGAACCAGTCTGTTGTTCCATGTCCAGTTCTAACTGTTGCTTCCTGACCTGCATACAGATTTCTCAAGAGGCAGATTAGGTGGTCTGATATTCCCATCTCTTTCAGAATTTTCCACAGTTTATTGTGGTCCACACAGTCAAAGGCTTTGGCAAAGTCAATAAAGCAGAAGTAGATGTTTTTCTGGAACTCTTTTGCTTTTTCCATGATCCAGCAGATGTTGGCAATTTGATCTCTGGTTCCTCTGTCTTTTCTAAACCAGCTTGAACATCAGAGAGTTCACGGTTCATGTATTGCTGAAGTCTGGCTTGGAGAATTTTGAGCATTACTTTACTAGCATGTGAGATGAGTGCAATTGTGCAGTAGTTTGAGCATTCTTGTAGACTTAGTAATTTCAGACAAATCATCAAATTCTCAGTTTGGTCATATAGTTACTTTAGATTATTGATTATAATCCTAATGATTATGCTTTCTTGATTTTTAAAAAAATCAATATTTACTGAATTTTTTCTAAAATATGTAAAATATTCTTGGCTTCTTTTAAAATAAATGATGTTAATTTTGTATAATCATACTTAGAACAGTTATTGTTTGCATGGAACTCTTATGATTATACTGGCCCAGTTGAGTTTATTTGAATTTCCTTTACTCCTCTATCTCTTTCCCAATGTTTAGGAGAAGAATAATGCTTCTCATGTTGGCATCCCAAGGGCTAGACCTGTATCTTGATTGGTTATTTTTTTGTCTTTATCCCACTTATTTCCCTGTCTCTACTCATTTAGCTTCCTTTCATAAGTACCCACTTTAAGGTAGTTAGCATACATCTTTAGATATTTCTGTATCTTTAGAAAATACATAGTGTTTTCTGTGTATAAATTTGTAATTTTTATAAATTGCCACTGAGCCACCAGGGAAGCCCCTCTGAAAAGTGACATTTGAATAGAGACCTGAAGAAAGCTAAGGAGAGAGAAAGCAATGTTTTATCTGCGGCGGGAGGTCAGGAGGGAAATACTCTTGATGAAGGAAACTGCAAGTCCAAGACTGCAGGCAGAGATATGTATGTGTTCCAGCAAGAGCTTAGAGGTCAGTAGCTGAGTCAGATAAAGTGAAAGTCAAAGTCACTCAGTTGTGTCCAACTCTTTGCAACCCCATGGGCTATATAGTCCATGGAATTCTCCAGGCCAGAATATTGGAGTGGGTAGTTGTTTCCTTCTTCAGGGGATCTTCCCAACCCAGGGATTGAACCCAGGTCTCCCACATTGCAGGTGAATTCTTTACCGCTGAGCCACAAGGGAAGCCCTGAGTCAGATAGACCAAGGGATAAAGTGTGTAGGAAATAAGGTAAGAGAAGTAGAGATTGGGGGTGAAAATGGAGGGCCATTAGAGTCATATTATATGTCATTATAAGCACTTTGGCCTTTATGATTCTAAGACGAGAAGTCATTGTAGGATTTTGAGCAGAGAAATGAAATTTGATTGACTTTTAAAATCGTTTTGGCTGTTTTGTGTAGAATAGACTGGAGAGGAACAGTACTGGGAAAATGGAGTTAAGAGACTATTGTGATAACCTGGACAACAGATGATAGTAATTTGGACCAATGATGAGAAGAGGTTTGATTCTGGATTTGTAATGCACACCCACAAACACTTTTTTGAAAAAAAACTGTGTATGTGTTGATATATTAATATATATTTAATTATCTCTGATGGAGTTACTGATGACTTTTTATATACATCAGTGCTTTTCAAATTTTCTGTAACTATTTTATTTATTTATTATTAATTTTATTTGTATATTTTTTAATTGTGCTGAGTCTTAGTTGCTGCGCAGACTTTTCTTCAGTTGCAGAGAGTGGGGGCTACTCTCTCGCCGCAGTTTCCAGGCTTCTCATTGCGGTGGCTTCTCTTGCTGTGTAACAAGGGCTCTAGGCAAGTGGGCTTCAGTAGCTGCAGCTCCTGGGCTCTAGAGCGTTGGCTTAGTTGCTCCACAGCGTGTGGGATCTTCCCAGATCAGGGATCAAACCTGTGTCTCCTGCACTGGCAGGCGAATTCTTTGAGAATCTGCCTGCCAGTGCAGGAGACAGAAGAGACTTGGGTTCAATCTCTGGGTCAGGGAGATCCCCTGGAGGAGGAAATGGCAACCCACTCCAGTATTCTTGCCTGGAGAATCCCATGAACAGAGGAGCCTGGTGGGCTCACAGGGTTGCAAAAAGTCAAACACAACTGAGCACACACACATATACATACACACCAGGGAAGCCCCACTATTACTTTTAAAATCAGAGAAAAAAAGTTTAAAGCACTTTTGTTTTTACTGTGTTTTTTCCCTGATTACACACATTTAAAAGTATTACACACATTTAAAAATTTGAGTTGTATTTTTTTCCTTTTAGTGTTTGCCATTCCCTTCTGTCTGGTGATTCAGACAGTGAACAGGCCCAGCCCTTAAATTAGAACCAGGATGTTAGACTAGTGAAATTGATTGAGGAAGGAAATTACAACTTTTTTCAAGCCTGGGCAGACTGTAGTCAGCATTTCCCCTGTCATCCTTGTTTTCCTTTGTGAAGTAAACTCTTAGAAGACTGCTTTATTACATTTTTTATAACTTTGGTGTGGCTGGGGTACATTTTTACTTATATGTTCTGCTGTTTTTACATCATCACTGATGCAGAATAACCCAGTGACAAAAAACTGTAGTGTTAATCAACAGAATGGTCACATCTAGGTCATCCTAGCTAATGTGTGTGTGAGTTGTGTTGCTGATTTCCTAAAAATTATTTGTGCAAATTGTTAGAATGTACTGTGAGTTTTCTCCTCTGACTTATCTTTCTGATTTGCTTGATTATATCATATATTAGAACACTTGAAAACCAATTTACTCTAAACTAGGTAAGAGTTGTACCAATCTAGAACATGCTGATTGGCATAGAGAAAAAAAAGACTGGAATTCAGTCTTGGTTATAACTGATTTTTTTTTTAATTGAAGTATAGTTGATTTACAGTGTTGTGTTAATTTCTGCTATATAGCAAAGTGAGTCTGTTTATATATATATATATATTTTTTTTTTCTCTTTTTATATTTTTTTCCATTATGGTTCCATATGGTTTATCACAGGATATTGAATATAGTTCTCTATGCTATACAGTAGGTCCTTGTTGTTTATCTGTTCTCTATGTAACAGCTTACATCTGCTAGCCTTAACCGCCTACTCTATCCCTCACTCACCCACCTTCCCCTTGGCAACCCCTGGTCTGTTCTCTATGTCCATGAATCTGTTTCTGTTTCGTAGATGGGTTCATTCATGTCATATTTTAGATTCCATTATAAATAATATCATATGGTATGTGTGTTTCCCTTTCTGACTTCTCTTAGTATGACAGTCTCTAGTTGCATGGCTGAGTTCTTAAATGATAAATCAATAAAACTGTTATTACCTGGAAGCATAACTTGAGTTTTGTATTGCAGGAAAATAGTAGCCCTTGCTTTGTTGCTTTTTTATCCCTTGCTCTGATTGGCAATGTTTAGTCCTCTAACATTACCTGGAAAATGGAGATTTTGGCTTTTTGATCCGAGGAGCAAGTATCTCTCCAGATGATGCAAGGAGCACAGTGGCCATGATAAAAGTTTCTTTTGCTTTGTATTTTGGTTTGAAATCACTAGTAAATTGCAAATATGTAATGGCACTTGTTTTAAAAATAGCAAAATTACTTCATGGCCCGTTGGCTATACTTTAATAAAAAAAAAAGTATGTTTTTTTTCCTTCTTTATAAAAAGAGAAATATTTTACATTTTAGATATGAATAAATTTAATCTATGAACTACTGTTTTTGTAGTCTGAAAACCTGTCTATACCTCCTAGATCTTTGTATACCTATTAAGCAACTTGATGGTAAACATTTTGCTATGTCTGACTCCTTTTTTTGTCTAATGGGCATGTTGGTTTTTTGGTTAAGTTTTCCAAGGACCTAAAACTGGTATTCTTCTTGTTCCCTAAATGTTTAAGTGAGAATAATTCCTTTGCTTCAAAAACACCTATCTTCCCTAGTTTATGCTTTCTGAATTTCTTAATTACTTTTCTATGAATGTTGTATAGTACTGTGGAAAGAAAATAGTCTGCCATCATTCAGACCCCCATGAATCCCAGCTCTGCCACTGAATAGGTCTCAGAGCCTTAGTTTCCTCATCAGTAAAACTATAATATAGATTTGTTGTCATATGTTGCTACCTTTGTGCCTAGTGTGGTAATAGGTAGCCAGTAAATATTATTTGTTCTATTTTCTTTATGTTTTTAATTTGGCTCCTGTATTGACTAAAACCTTTGGTGATTTTGTTACAATGTTAGAAGTTTTTGTACAGAATACTGTACAAAAGAATGTCAGTTACTAAATTTGGTCTGCTTGATGTTAGATCTTCTTTATAAAGATGTTTAGTGTGCAGTTTTGTAGTATATTTAAAACATGTAATTGTGCCAGATACCCTGCAAGTTCTCTGTGCTAGAAACTTTTTAAACATTGTCTCTAATCCCCACAACTGTTTAAGGTTTATACACTATTTTTTTCATTGAAGAGAAAGCTTAGGATCATACTTGGAAAAGTTTTAAAAAGTGTTTGTAATAATGGGCCTATCATTATGGATTAAAATCCATATGGTTTATTGTAAACTGATTTTCTGTTATTGGAAACTTCCATTATTAAACTAGAGTCATTTCCACTGGACTGCAGGGTAGTGGTTGTCAAAAAGCTTTTAGTTGTGGTATTAAAATGTCCTTGAAGTCATTGTGAACTGTTGGAGGGCTCTCTCCTTTTCCCATAAAGAAAAGGAAAGAAAGAGAAGTCACTCAGTTATGTCCAACTCTTTGCGACCCCATGAACTGTAGCCTACCAGGCTCCTCTGTCCATGGGATTTTCCAGGCAAGAGTACTGGAGTGGGTTGCCATTTCCTTTTCTTATAACATGTTTGTCAATTAATTCTTTTTTTAAGATTTTATTGAAATATAGTTGATTTACAAAGTTTAAATTTCTGCTCTACAATAGAGTAAGTCAGTAATATATGTATATTCACATATGTTCTTTTTTGTATTCTTTTCCAGTATGACTTATCATCTGTACTGAATATACAGTAGGACTTTGTTGTTTATCCATCCTATATATAAAATAGTTTGCATCTGCTAATCAACTCCTAGTCCTTTCCTTCCCCACCTTGCTCCTCCTTGGCAACCACCAAGTCTGTCCTCTATATTTGAGAGTCTGTTTTTGTTGGTAGGTATGTTCATTTGTGTTGTATTTTAAATTCCACATGTAAGTGATATTACATGATATTTGTCTTTTTGTTTTACTTTACTTAGTATGATAATCTCTAGTTGCATCATGTTGCTGCAAATGGCATTATTTCATTATTTTTAATGGCCAAGTAATATTCCATTGTATATATGTACCACATCTTCTTTATCCATTTATCTATCAGTGGACATTTAGGTTTTTTCCATATCTTGGCTATTGTAAATAGTGCTACTGTGGACATAGAGGTGCATGTATCTTTTCAAATTAGAATTTTCTCTGGATATATGTCCAGGAGTGGAATTGTTGGATCATATGGCAACTCTGCTTTTAGGTTTTTGCAGAATCTCTACATACTGGTTTCCAGAGTGGCTACACCAATTTACATTCCCACCAGCACTGTTAGAGGGTTCTCTTTTTTCCATATCTTCTCTAGCATTTATTATTGGTAGACTTTTTAATGATGGCCATTCTGACTGCTGTGAGGTGGTACCCCATTATTGTTTTGACTTGCATTTCTCTAATAATTAGTGACAATGAGCATCTTTCCATGTGCCTATTGGCCATCTGTATGTCCTCTTTGGAGAAATGTCTACTTGGGGCTTCTGCCTGTTTTTCAGCTGGGTTGCTTATTTGTTTTGGAGGGGCTGTTATTGAATTATAGGAGCTGTTTGTATATTTTGGAAATTTAGGCCCTGTCTGCTATATCCTTTGCAGATATTTTCTCCTAGTCTGTAGGTTGTCTTTTCATTTTGTTTATGGTTTCCTTTGCTGTGTGAAAGCTTCCAAGTTTGATTAGGTCCCATTTGTTTATTTTTGCTTTTATTCCTGTTGCCTTGGCAGACCTAAGAAAACACTGGTTTTACCTATGTTTACATATAGGAGTTACATATGGTCTTATATTTATGTCTTTAAGCATTTTGACTCTGTTTTTGCGTATGGTGTGAGGATGTGTCCTAGCTTCATTTGTTTACATGTGCCTGTTCAACTTTCCCAGTTACACTTGCTAAAGAGATTGTCTTTGCCCCACTGTATATGCCTCTTTTGTTGATGATTAATTGTTCATAGGCGTGTCAATTGATTCTTAAATCTTCAGAGTATAAATATCTTCCTAATTATCATTTTAACCTTTGACTTTTGTAGTAACATTGTGTTTTTCCCACTTAAAACATATTCTTTTTAATGATTCTGATTATATAAAAAAGAATATCTAGTGTATTTTATTAAAGTTGGTATAGTGGTTTAGTTTTTCAGGATTAACGTAAACCAATTCAATCATAATTGATATTTAATTTTTTCTTGTTAAATAGGAATATTTAAATATGGCCTTAGTGTATTTTGTAGTTATTGACATAATGTTTCACTTATGTTTAAAATTGGTCAGTTGTTAAACATATTTATATGTTATAGGGAACTTGTTTAATAATTATCTGCCTCTTATTTACAAAGACTGTGAGTGTAAAAGTAATACAGACATGTTTTGAATACATTAGAGCCAAGTTTGAGTTTTTATCTTACTGGCATAGGAATTTATAATGATTCATTGGGTTGTTTCTTTATGTAACTGACTGGTTTCAATTTAGATGTACCCTTTTCCCAATATTGATTTGCTTAATTTAGAATAGTAATCTTATGAGTACAGGGAATAGTTTAACATCCAAATATTTGACTTTATAGTTATTAAAAAATGATTAAGCTATTAACCATTGTGTTGATAATCATTTGGGAATACTTTTTAGTAGAAAATCTTTGGTTCTTATTTCTAAAATTTGGTTGCTTATTTTTGGCCTTAATGATATTATTAACTTCTGTGGAAAACAGTGAGCCCTATAAGAAGTATTTGGATTTTTGTTGCATATTTTGAAAGTTTACTTTAAATGATAGTTGAATATCATTATTATTGTGAAAAACATTCTTGGATATAGTTTATTATTAAATACATTTACTTGGGGAAATAAATAATCATAGCACCCATTGGGATTATTTTGCTTACTAAGCAATTTCTTAGAATTTTCAAAATATAGTGTACATAAAGTAGTTTATCTTCTGTCTACCTCTATCAAGAACTCATTTGTCACTGATAAATTTTTTAAGTACATCCCAAGCTGATTCCTAAACAGAATAATATCAAGAAATAGACTGTGAATGATTCTATATTTTCGGGTAAATGAGATCAGTTCCAGAACCATCTTACTGTCTTAGGGAGTTGTCTTTCTACCATTACTAGGCAATTGGATTGGGAGCCAAGAATGATTTTTTCCTTCTAGAGTGCCACTAGAAAATGTCTGTGATGAGGGAAATTCCTTGTTAGACAATGCTGTCATCAGATGGAAAGTAGAAATTGAAATAGAGAGAGAAGGAGTCACAAAGCTTTCTAGCCCTGTGTTTCATTTATACCAGGAGGAAATGTAGATTAATTTTCATTCTAATGAAGTCGGTATAACTTTGTTTTGAAATGGTTCTGGCATTTATGTTTTTATTGGAAATACTTTGTGTCCTTCCTTTTATTTCTCTTAATTTAAAAGTTCTGTGTTTACTCATCTGTTTGAAAGATTGTTAAGACAAAAAGACCCAGAATATTGTAGTTTTTATCACAAGAGAATAGTTGAAAGTGTTTGTTATCAATATTTTAGAGTTCCTTTATCAAAGTTAATAGGCCACTAATGATGAAGTTCATTATATCAGTCTCTAAAATCCAAAGATGAATCTGGGTGGGAGTAGGGCGGGGAAACAGAAGGATGCTTAGGTAGACGACTGAAATGGCTTAGCAAATGGGGAGATTTTATCTCTTATAGTCTGTGGAGAATATTTTGAGATCATATTTCTCTTAAAATTTAGAACATTTAATAGACTAATTTCTAGCTGTATAGTATTAGATTTCTAAACTGTAGAAGTTAGGTGCAGTCTATAGTTATAGTTTATTTTGGAAATATTACAATTTCTCCAGTTCTCTGTCCTATTTATACTATTATCTTCTATTTGTACCTATTTTAAAATCTTAATCCATTCTTCATAATGACTTCAGCTTCAAGTAACTTAACATTTATGTTGATTATATTCATATCAAAGAATCTTGGTCACTAAAGGAAGAGAGATTTTAAAAAGCAATGAGAAAGATGCAGGTGGATTTCCTGATCCCAATTAGAAAAGTCATCTTAACTTATACGCCAAGAAAATCATCTGTATATTGTTGAAGGAAAATAGATCTAAAGACCTCACGAACATCTTTTTAAAATCACTTCCAAAATAGAAAGGTGGGATTTCCGCTTGAGAACTTTAATTAGCCCAGAGAATGTAGAGTTTTCAAGGAGTTTAACTGCTTCTGGCTCTTCTGTGGCCCTGTCACTTCTCATTTATCCTCTCAATATAAAAGCACATGATAACTCAGCTCCACCTGTTTGCTGTGGTCACACTAAGGCAAGGGTTTTCCGAATGTATTCTAGCTGGGATATTTTTTCCTCTTTTTTTTTTTCATATTCAGATTTTACTCTACATAGAACTTAGGAACTGAATTCAATTTAATATATCACTGCTCTGCACCAAATTGCCTTGTAAACTCTAATGGGACAAATATTTTGAGATTCTTCTACATGGATTATGGGTACAATATTAGGAATTATGTTTAGACAGTATGGAAAATACACTGTGGATCAGTTTAATAATGCCTGTACTCAGCAAACATTTATTGAGCTCATATTCCATAGCCAGGTCCTAAGAGTATAGACATAAATAAGATGTGATTCCTGCCCTCGAGGAGGTCATTGTCTGCCTCTGAAGTCTTAAATTTTGACACAAAGAAATAAGAGACTCAACTAGCTAGTCTCCCAGATGTGAAAAATAATGAACTGCAGCGGCAAAGCACAAGCTGTTGGATGTTGCTGTTCTGTTTTACTTAGTCTAGAAAAACCTGGAAAATAAAATTCTACTAAACAGTGGAGGGTTTTGCCGTGATTATTAAATGTTTGGTAAACATTTCCCCAAGGCCTGCTATGTGCAAGCATCATGCTCAACACTAGGGATAGAAAATGTATCAGATAAAGTGTTTTATTCTAAATGAGGACAATGGAAGAGAAAGTTACGTATACAAATAATTACAATATGGTAGGAGTAGACAGTTGATTACCAAATTTTTAATTTATTAAATAAAACTGATTTATTAAATCAGTTTATTACCAAATATTTCCCTTGGTTGCAATGACAGTAGGGAATAAGGAGAGACTAAGATCAAGAAGTCAGAAGTCACTGCTGACTGAAGGAGGAAACCATTCTTACCTCGGAGAATCTTTGTAAAGCTTTTCTTGTTTTTATATCATGTGTCAGCAATGTCAGTGACAATTACCAAGAGAAAAATCAAAATATATCAGAAAACACGACAATATTTTTGTTACAAAGATGCATTTTGATTATCATAATAAAACCTCATATTTTGGCCTTGCTTTGGAGTTGACTCTTTAAAGATGCTTTCTATTGGGAGCAACTTCCTATTTTGCAAATTTAAAAAAATGAAGAAAGAATAAAGCACTATCTCTAGTGATACTGCTAAAAATGGCAATCAGTTTGCTTGGCTCTAATTGGGTACATCTGTAAATTTGGTGTTAGCAGGCCCAAAATGTTAGGACAGATTGTCTCGTGGAGTAGAACAGCTATTTGAGAGGATTTAATGATGGACGATTGGAGAAGGCAATGACACCCCACTCCAGTACTCTTGCCTAGAAAATCCCATGGACAGAGGAGCCTGGTAGGCTGCAGTCCATGGGGTCACTACTAGTTGGACACGACTGAGCGACTTTACTTTCACTTTTCACTTTCATGCACTGGAGAAGGAAATGGCAACCCACTCCAGTGTTCTTGCCTGGAGAATCCCAGGGACAGGGGAGCCTGGTGGGCTGCTCTCTATGGGGTCGCACAGAGTTGGACATGACTGAAGCGACTTAGCAGCAGCAGCAGCAGCAGCAGCAATGATGGACCATATTAGAAAACAGAGGTCTACAGGAAGTACACATCTGATATTTTTATTTTATTTTTCAGCTAGCTGAAGTGTTTGGTTTTACCTTTTCTTATTCTTTAAAACATCTTAAGAAATGATGAAACTCTTCAAAGAACCTTTTACCTCTGTGCTGTAGGTCTGTTTATTAGCTGAAGGACTGTTACTGAGGCTGAAACTCCAGTACTTTGGCCACCTCACGCGAAGAGTTGACTTCTGGAAAAGACCCGGATGCTGGGAGGGATTGGGGGCAGGAGGAGAAGGGGACGACAGAGGATGAGATGGCTGGATGGCATCACCAACTCGATGCACATGAGTTTGGGTGGATTCCAGGAGTTGGTGATGGACAGGGAGGCCTGGCATGCTGTGATTCATGAGGTCGCCAAGAGTTGGACACGACTGAGCGACTGAACTGAACTGATTAGCTGAAGTGTACTTTTCCTTTAGTATCATGAGCTATTCCTAAATTCTAGGTATTCATCAAAGTTTTCCTATCTGGCAGTGACAGCCAGTTTTGATTCCCTTTGCTTTCTTTAATTTAGAATCTTTCAAAGTTAGTTCTTAATATTAACTCTTCAATTGTCAGAGATAATAGTTTTAGTTACTAAGTATAAACTTAATTTTCCTATTTGAGATTTTCCTTTTTATACTCCTTTTGAAATTGAAGTGTTTTTAGAATGCTCAAAAGATTCATAGTCTTGAGGTTTATACTCAAGTGGTACTTGGGTATACTTTTTTTGTTTTGTTAACTGAGTTTGGGGCAGACTATCCTCACTTTGTGTGTGCTAAAATTTCACCTGTTATAGGCCAAGAATAATTTCCCACCTTTTCTGTAAGAAGAGTTTGAAAGGTAAGACTAATTTATTTGCAATGATAAAGTACCATTACTATTAGGTCATTAGATCAGAGTGTCTATTAAATTTCAAAGCATTATCATAGTGACTGTGATTACTGTTGTAGCTGGAGACAGTCTTCTCTAGAACATATTAGGCTATTAGTCTTCTCAGTCTAGCACAAGGTTTGGCAAAGCTTTATTTTGAATTAAAATGTATAGTTTTGCCATTATTGAAGATTTTATAGAATATGGACTGCATTGTTAGGAGGTATCAACTCTGACTAACTGGCAGTGACTACCCAGAGTATCAGTTAACAATTATGAGGCTTCCAGGGGACATTTGGTGGAGAAGGCAGTGGCAACCCATTCCAGTACTCTTGCCTGGAAAATCCCATGGATGGAGAGCCTGGTAGGCTGCAGTCCATGGGGTCGCATAGAGTCAGACATGACTGAAGTGACTTAGCAGCAGTAGCAGCAGGGGACATTTGGGAAAAAGTGGTCAGTTTAGTTCCATCACTCAGTCATGTCCAACTCTTTGCAACCCCATGGACTGCAGCATGCCAGGCTTCCCTGTCCATCACCAACTCCCAGAGCTTACTCAAACTGATGTCCATTGAGTCGGTGATGCATTCCAATCGTCTTATCCTCTGTCATCCCCTTCTCCTCCTGCCTTCAGTCTTTCCCATCATCAAGGTCTTTTCCAGTGGGTCAGTTCTTCACATCAGGTGGCCAGAGTATTGGAGCTTCAGCTTCAGCTTCAGCATCTGTCCTTCCAGTGAATATTCAGGACTGATTTCCTTTAGGATGGACGGGCTGAATTTCCTTGCAGTCCAAGGGACTCTCAAGAGTCTTCTCCAACACCACAGTTCAAAAGCATCAATTCTTCGGCACTCAGCTTTCTTTATGGACCAACTCTCACATCCATACATGACTACTGGAAAAACCATAGCTTTGATTAGACGGACCTTTGTCGGCAAAGTAATGTATCTGCTTTTTAATATGCTGTCTAGATTGGTCATAGCTTTTCTTCCAAGGAGCAAACATCTTTTAATTTCATGGTTACAGTCACCATCTGCAGTGATTTTGGAGCCCAAGAAAAAAAGTCTGTCACTGTTTCCATTGTTTCCCCATCTATTTGCCATGAAGTGATGAAACTGGATGCCATGATCTTAGTTTTTTGAATGTTGAGTTTTAAGCTTTTTCACTCTCCTCTTTCGCTTTCATCAAAAGGCTCTTTAATTCTTCTTCACTTTCTGCCGTAAGGGTGGTATCATCTGCATATCTGAGGTTATTGATATTTCTCCCTGCAATCTTGATTCCACCTTGTGCTTCATCCAGCCCAGCATTTCACATGATGTACTCTGTATATAAGTTAAATAAGCAGGATTAACAATTAGGAGGTTTCCAGGGGACATTTGGAAAGGTTGGTAACGATCTCCTAATGTCTGATATGATCATACATTGGGAAGAGAGGGAGTGGGATTTGTGTTACCTATCCCATATGTTAGTCAAATCTATAAATCGTGGCTTAGATATTTGTGTGTGTATTTGTCACTCGGTCATGTCCAACTGTTTATGACCCCATGGACTATAACCCCCAGGCTTCTCTGTCTATGGAATTCTCCAGGCGAGAGAGAATACTAGAGTGGGTTGCCATTCCCTTCTCCAGAGAATCTTCTGAACGCAGGACTCAAACCCTAGTCTTTTGCACTGCAGCAGATTCTTTACCATCTGAGCCACCAGGGAAACCCCACTTGAAAACTAATATGAGTTATTCTTAACATATCCCTTACCATAGCCCTCAGAAAATCATCCTCTCTTTGTTGAAATACCTCCAATGAGGAACTCCTTGCCTGCTTGAGATCCCATTCTGTTGTTGCACAGCTCTGCAATGTCATATTTCTTCCAACCCAGTTATTGCTCTGTGTATTGAATATTCCTAAAAACCTGATACAAAGGGTTTCAGGCAAGGGCAAATTATGAGGGTGTTTTTTTTGGGGGGGTGGGTATCATTTATCAACCTTTTTTTGGCCTATTTTAAAAACTTTTCATTTCAAATTGGTAAGCATTCACAAGTTGTCAAAGTAGTACAGAGTTCTTGTGTATTCTTCACCTAATTTTCCCCAACGGTTGCTGTTGCTGCTGCTGCTAAGTCGCTTCAGTCATGTCCGACTCTGTGCGACCCCAGAGACGGCAGCCCACCAGACTCCCCCATTCCTGGGATTCTCCAGGCAAGAACACTGGAGTGGGTTGCCATTTCCTTCTCCAATGCATGAAAGTGAAAAGTGAAAGTGAAGTCGCTCAGTCATGTCCGACCCTCAGCAACCCCATGGTCTGCAGCCTACCAGGCTCCTCCGTCCATGGGATTTGTCAGGCAAGAGGACTGGAGTGAGTTGCCATTGCCTTCTCCATTCCCCAGTGGTAACTTCCTACAAAACTATAGTACTTAGCAAAAGCAGGAAATTGATATCCATACAATCCATAAACCTTATTCGGATTTCATCAGTTTTACACACATTTCTCTATGTGTTTATCCGGTTCTGAGCAATTTTGTCTTGTGTAGCTTTGTCTAACTACCACTGTAGCCCCAATATAGAACTGTTCCATAAGCACAAAGAGCTCCCTCATACTACCTCTTTATAGCCACACCCAGTCCTCTCCACCATCCCTAGTTCTGGGCCAGCGCTAATCTGTTGTCCCCCTCTGAAGTTTTGTCATTTCAAGAATTTTATGTAAATAGCATATAGTATATAACTTTTGAGATTGACTTTTTTCACCCAGCCTAATTCCCCTGAGGTTATATCCAAGTTGTCACATACCTCACTAGTTAATCCAGTTTTTAAAATTACTATTGATGTCTTCTTAGGGCCACAATAAATATTTGTCTATATGTATGATGTTTGAAATATTATAAAAGTGATTAATTTAAACTTATAGAGCTGTTAAGGCTTCACAAGTGGTGCTAGTGGTAAAAAAAAAAAAAAAAAAAACCATCTGCTAATACAGATATAAAAATCATGTAGGTTCGATTCCTGGGGTGGGAAGATCCCCTGGAGGAGGACATAGAAACCTACTCCAGTATTCTTGCCATGGAAATCTCATGAACAAAGGAGCCTAACAGGCTACAGTCCATAGGGTTACAAAGAGCCAATACAACTGAAGCAACTTAACACACACACACACATAGGGATAGCTGTTAAATTCAAATTCAGTTGTTGCACAGTTGTTGTTCAGTTGCTAAGTCATGTCTGATTCTTTGTGACCCCATGGACTGCATCATGCCAGGCTCCTCTGTCCTGCACTATCTCCCAAAATTTGCTCAAATTCATGTCCATTGAGTTGGTGATACTATCTAATTGTCTTGTCCTCTGTTGCCTCCTTCTCCTTTTGCCTTCAGTCTTTCCCAACATCAGGATCTTTTCGAATGAGTCTGCTCTATGCATCAGATGCCAAATATTACAGCTTCAGCTCAGCATTAGTCGCTCCAATGAATATTCAGGGTTGATTTCCTTTAGTATTGACTGGTTTGGTCTTGAGGTCCAGGGGACTCTCAAGAGTCTTTTCCAGCACCACCATTAGAAAGCATCAATTCTTTGGAGCTCAGTCTTCTTTATGGTCCAACTCTTACATGCATACATGACAACTGGAAAAACCATAGCTCTGACTTATCAGACCTTTGTTGGCAAAGTGATGTCTCTGCTTTTTAATAGGCCACCTAGGTTTGTCATAGCTTTCTTTCCAAGGAGCAAGAGCCTTTTAATTTCATCGCTGTAGTCACTGTATGCAGTGATATTGGAGCCCAAGAAAATAAAATCTGTTACATCATACACGTGAAAATTCAGCTTTCACTATTTATTGTTAAACTGTTAGGGCCAGTAAGGAGTACACGACTGTCAGGAGACACCATTCCTCTGACAGTGTTTAACCAGCCCTAGTACCACATGTTCATATTTAACCTTTTATTGCCATTTCTTCTGTGGCTAGGGGCTCTCTACCTGAGTGGCTGATTATGTGGATGAAATGAGACATAGAACTCAAAAAATATAAAATTGTCCATTCCATAGCAAACAAAAATAAGTATGTAAGGTACATAATGGTGGTTGTATTTGGTATACAGAGATTGACAAGAGGTATATATTCTTAAAAAAGAACTTGTCTTTATTTTTCAACTTCTCCATAATGAATGCATTTCATCTTTGTTTTTCTACTTACAAAAATATGCATGCTTATTAAAAATTGAAACATGACAGTTATATACTTTAGAAATTGAAAGTATACTTAAATTTCTCACCCAAAGTTTTCTGTTTATTTTTTTATGTGCATCAAGTAAGCTTTAGTTATTACTATTAAAAATAAAAATTTCCTGTGCACATTGTTGTGCATCTTTCTTTTTTACTAAGGTATCTTGAACATTTTTCCATATCTGTTCACATGATTTTAATAGTTACTTTGCTGTGTACATGTACTGTTCTTTCATTTATTTAGTCACTCTCATTGAATGCCTGCTGTGCCCAAGGCACCATGCTGGGGAAATTGTGATGAATAATACATGAAACTTACATTCTAGAGGGAAACAGACATTAATAATGATTAATTTCTCAATTGATTATTTGATTAGGAATGTAATATACACTAGGAAAAAGCAGTATAGAAAGCCAAGTCCATGCCTGTCAGAGGGACTTAATCAGGTTTGGGAACCAAGGAGGATCTCTGAGATAGTATAACTTTTGAGCTAAGATGTAAGGATGGCTATGTATGATAAGGACATGACTGATGAAGGAGTATGAGTAGACATTAGTGTATTTATCATTTAATTAAAATAAAAAGAAAAGCCATAAAACTATTGGATGTGTGAATATGCATTTTCATAGAGGAAAACAAAACTGGTTAAATATATCTCAAAGTGTTAATACTGTGGTGGTATTACAGGTACCATTTTTTTAAACAAAATTTTTAAGATAAGCATTAGCTTTACTGAAAAATTGAGAAAATGGCATAGAGTTCCCATGTACCCTACCCTTCACCACCAACACACACACACACACACACACACACACACACACACACACACTTTCCCCTATTAACATCTTAAAATAGTATGGGACATTCGTTCCAATTAATAAACCAGTATTGATACATTATTATTCACTACCCAGTGTTTAGTAAGGTTTTCTTAATTTTTACCTAATATACTTTTTCTGTTCCAGGAGCCCATCCAGGGTGCCACATTATGTTTAGTTTTCACTTCTCTTTAGACTATCGGCTGCAGACAGTTTGTCAGACTTCATTTTTGATGTTCTTTACGGTTCTGAGGTATACTGGTATTTTGTAGAATGTCCCTCAGTTGGGATTTAACTGAGGTTTTTCTCATGATCTTCTTGCAGCATAGGTTTTTGGGAGGAGACCACAGAGATAAAGTGCCATTCTTGTCACATCGTATCAAAAGCACATACTATGAGTGTGATTCAACCCTGTTGATGCTACCCTTGATCACCTGGCTGAAGCAGTGCTTGCAGGTTCCTCCACAGTGAAGTTATTTTGCTCCTCTCCTTCCATACACTGCTTTTTACAAGGAAGTCTCTGTGCACAGCCTACACTTAGAGTCAGAGTTATGCTTTACTTCCTTGAGGGAAGAGTATCTACATAAATTGCTTGGAATTCTTCTGCACAGAAGATTTATCTTTTCTCCTCCATTTGTTTATATATTCAATCGTGAGTATGAACTCATGGAGATGTATTTTATGCTTTGGGTTTTAATCTAATATTACTTTATTTTATTGCCCAAATTGTTCAAGCCATTACATTGGCTTTCAATTGCCTCTTGTGTGCCCCTTGGACATAGCCTCATTAACACAGTTTTGTTTATTTTCTAAGCACTTCCTTATTTTATGACACTGCAAGATGTTTCAGGCATTCTTGTGTATTTTCTGTCACAGACTTAGAATCAGCCATCTTTCCAAGGAGGTGTGCTTCCTTTTATTGGAGACTGGTGTTAGAAACCAGGTTTGGGGTGCTATCTTACTTTTCTCTTAATGTTTTTTTTCCCGACTCTGGTTTTCTCTTTATCTCTTTTTTTCGCCCTTAAAACCTTTGATAAAATAAGTATGAATTCTACCATGGCAAATTTAGATTGGCTCATTAAATATCCGTTTCCAACTACCTTCTCCCCCCATCCTTCTCCTTTAGACATCTTTCAGCCAGGGTGGGCCATGTGACACAGCGCTGGACGGGAAGATGTAAGTGCAAACATCCTGGGAAGGACTTTCTTTGCAAAACTGAAGCTCAGAACCTGAAGGGAGATATCTTTGGGCCCTTCAGCCTTCTTCCTGTCAGGAAAATGGAACCGATGCCTGGGTGTTGAGCATGAACATGAAAACAAATGCTAGGGAATGCAATATAAGGAGAAGGAACCTTGTTCTATGATATCACCGCTGACTTAGGATTGAACTATCCCTGGTCTGCCCAGCTCCAGACTTCTTGTTACCTGAAAGAAAATAAACTCCTATGTGTTTACCCTGTCGTCATTTGGTTTGCCGTAATTGCTACAGCTAGGCACACAGTCTTAGGCGATTCACATAGCAACTTGGTTGACAAAATTATTATTTATTCAAGACATATTTGTTGAGGACCTACCACATGTAAGCCCCCATATATGGGGTGAAAAGAGAGGAGTTCTGTTGACATTATCCTGGTTCCCACTGAACCCAAATTTAATAATGGTATGTAGAATAAGATAATTATACCAGTAACTATGATGAAAGATGGAATATAGTAATATTTATTATTTACTTGGTCACAGTTACTCATTGTCACTTTAATTGATCTTAATTCTGTTCCTTGTATCTGCAAATGGTTTCACAGTTTACCTAGTTCCAAGACAGAAACAAGCATAGTCCTAGTCTCTTCCTTTTCTCTAACTCTCCATACCCATTTGATAACCACAGACTGTTTTCTTACCTTTTAAATATTTTTTGTCCCATTTTTTAAATTCCTTTGCTCCTCTATTAGTTCTGAACCTCATAAATTTCTGTCACACTGGTTACTAGGACCCGTCATACCTAGTTGCCTTGTCCCCAGTTCACTTTGTAATAGGGGTGGACGTGGCCCAGTGGGTGAGCTTTGTCCAGTTAGAGGCAGGAAAGCTGCTATGGGGGTACCACTGAGAGGGAGAGGGAGGCCAAGAAGCACCAGCATTTGTCCTCCTGATGTCAGAGAGTAGAGGAAATGGCCCTATAGGTGGTAATGAAGCTCCCTGCACTTCTGGCCTGCCAATTCCTTCCAAGCAGTCCCCGAGGGTTGGCTCCATGCCCATTTGAACAGGTGGGCCAGCTAGGGCTGCCCCACTAGAATCCAGGATTTGACACACACACACATCCATGGCCCCTTCACCCTAGTACAGGGAACATTCAGTGCCCCATTCTGGGACCAGAGATGCTGGCCTCCGTCCACCCACACGCCAGACATATGCTAGTGGACAGTGCAAACCTCAGCTTGGCCGCAGTCCAGGTCCCTGCAGTGCCCTCCCAAGTTGTAACAGGGGCAGGGCAGGCTGCATCCTTTGTGTGACCATTAGCATGAGACCCTTAGTGGGGTGGCTAGAGGTCCTGCTCTAACAGCCAGGAGCCGGATCAGCCAGGATCCGGGTGATCCTCCCAGTAGAATGTGGTAAGAGCCAGATCTCGGCTTTCTCCTCAGGGCTGGTGAGTGAACTAGGGGTCCAGGACAGGCTGAGGGCTCTGTGGGCACCAATGCTGCCCACTGGCTGGGCCGAGACCTTGGAGCGTCAATAAACCTCTCCTCTCCCCTCACTGTCCCCTACTGTGACTTAATGGCAACAGTAGTCTCCATGGGTCACAGGCAGTTCCATGGAGGCCTCAGCAACTGCCATATGGACACTGCCATTGAGGTAACAGCTTCAACCAGCTTCATTCTTTCCATTCACATTTCAAAAATTGGTATAGCTTAGAAGGCAATGGCACCCCACTCCAGTACTCTTGCCTGGAAAATCCCATGGATGGAGGAGCCTGGTGGGCTGAAGTCCATGGGGTCACGAGTAGTCGGGCACGACTGAGTGACTTCCCTTTCACTTTTCACTTTCATGCATTGGAGAAGGAAATGGCAACCCACTCCAGTGTTCTTGCTTGGAGAATCCCAGGGATGGGGGAGCCTGGTGGGCTACCGTCTATGGGGTCGCACAGAGTCAGACACGACTGAAGTGACTTAGCAGCAGCAGATCAGTTGTCTACCCCTAAGAGGTGGCCAGAAGTCAAATGTAAGTTGCAAGGACATTGCGTGTCATTACTTCAGGTCCACCTCTGTGGTTGGGGATATTCACAAAGAAGGGTAATTGTTCTAAACTGAGAATTAACCTGATTGGTGTTTGCTACCTTGCCCTTTCTTGTCAGAACAGAAAACAACATTTGTTTGGGTGGAGCTTAACAGGAACATTATGACCCGACCTCAAGAAAAAAGGCTCTGACACCCGAAGTTTGCAAAAACTAACCACACCCCTCCCTCACCTTGCCTATAAAATGGCTTTGTGGACCGCTTTCAGGAAGTTCCAGAGTTTTCTAAGGCAAAGCCATCCCTGGCTCTGCAGTAAACTCTTCCCTGCTCCAAACACTGATGTTTTGGTATTGTTTGGCTTCACTGTGCATTGGACATATGGACTTGGGTTCAATAACAACTTCTCCCCATACCACTGGCAAGAGAGTCTTTCCAAAAGGCATATAAAATCTTGCTCCTGTCTTCAGTAAAATCATTTGTACAGTCTCTGGGTTAAATTTGAAAATTTTTTTCCCCTTGAAAGCCCTTTGGGATCTGACTTTGCCTGGCTGTCCATTTTCATCTTATGGCCGTGACCCAAACACAAAGGACACACCACCCACTGACTTCATCCTACACGTGTGACTAGTTCTGTCTTTAGTTTTCTTTGTCTTTATCTCAGAACATTAATTCAAGCAGGAATTCTCATTATCTTTAATGCAGACCCCGATTCAATCCCTGGGTCGGGAAGATCTTCTGGAGAAAGAAATGGCAACCCATGCCAGTATTCTTGCCTGGAAAATTCTGTGGACTGAGGAGCCCGGTAGGCTATAGTCAGTCCGTGGGATTGCACAGAGTCAGACGTGACTGAGTGACTTCACTTTCACTTACTTTCTTTAATGCCTTTAGTTCTTTAAGACTCAGAGCTGATGTTTTAGAAGACCTTCTCGAATTCTCTCCCATCTCTCTCAAAAATCCCTGTACTCAACCTCTGTTATCACATTACAGGCTGTTATTCTTGAAATACCTCTTGAATTCATCTACTTTCCATCACCATTACCACTGCTTTGTTTGTTCTAGACTACTATCATCATAACCTATTTCACTGTTCTCTCAGATCAACTTTGGTAATTTGTAAAATAACATTCTTTGCCCAGTATCCAGTGATTTTTTTCAGACTCCATATCTGAGCATTATAGCCATGTGCTTAAAACTCCTTCCCTGATTTCATAATGATCTAGGCTATGAAGTAAACCCTAATGTCTCCTGTAATGTACAGTATAGACTGGTTTCTGCAAACCTACTTCTCTAGCCTCACTTGTTTTCATTCTTTAAAATACTTTGCTCCCTTTCATCTTAGGGTCACACATGTCAGTCTCTTATCTGAAACATTTTTCACTTAGATCTCAGCCTTCCAGTCTCAATACTTTCTCAGGATATCTCCACCCAGCTCTATGTCAGATTCCTTTGTTATGTGTTTCACTTACTCTGCCTTTTGCACAAACTTGTAGAATTGAGCAAGGTGGAGAGCATATAGTTGCATTTTATTTTCAACAATGATTATAGTTCCTTTCTTTATTCTGCATCCACTCTTCTAGAAACCTTCATTCCTTCTATACAAACTACTCATTTCCCTTGTGTTGTGTCTGGGCTTCATGATCAATTCCTTAAATATGGCCCTTGCCGGAACTCGAGGTTCTTTTGCAGTTCTTTTACAGCCTGACCCATTTTTCTCTCCAATTTTTTACTTTTGGTTTATTCTGTTTTTCATGTTTTGGTAAGAAACTCATAAAGAAAGTTAGCAGTTGTTCGCTTGGTTCAGAGTAATATAAGCTCTACTTAAATGGGTGCTGTGAACAAGCTAGAGACATTGCAAGGAATGACTCAGCCTGCATTCTGTTTCTCACTACTGTGACCCCCAGTATGGTTAGACCTTTGTGTGATTTCGTGAACTGCTGTCAGACATTCAGATTTGATCATGATTTAAACATATATTGCAAAATCACGGACTCAAGAGTTGAAAGAGGCTTTAGGAGTCATTTAGTTTTAGACCAACCACCTCTCTATTCAATGTCATTTGGTTTCTGAGTGTTCTTTCCTACCCATATACAAGAGATTGTCTTTTATATAGTGAACTGAAACCTTCCTCAGTGACCATCCACCAGCTTTACTTCTTAGCAGTGTTTGTGGTATGACAACTCATGTATCTGAAGACAGCCATCATGTCCTCTGTAAGTAGTTTTTCTCCAGGAAGAATAGCGCCAGTTCCTCTTGTATCATGGCTTTAAAATTCTTTTATCATCTTATTTGATTTTATAAAATTTTCTTGAGTGTTTTAGACTATTTACTACTCTATCCCTTCCCATTTGGAGAAGGAACTGGCTACCTACTCCATTATTCTTGCCTGGAGAATCCCATGGACAGGGGAGCCTAGCGGGCTACAGTCCACGGGGTTGCAAAGAATCAGACACAACTGAGAGACTAACTTTCAACTTCCCATTAGTGTAAATAATAAAGGTGATTGCAAATAAAACACTTTGATAGGTATTTATGGCAAATGCAAAATATACACAAATGCAAATGAGTTGAGAGAACCTACGAAATACAGTTTGGTGTTCAGCTTACAGATCAGAAAAAACTCTTTTTCCAAACTTCTTTTGGTGGATTAAATGGGGAGTGGAGACAGAGAACATTTGGGTGATAGAAACTGGTATAGGTGATGATTTGTCTGATATATGATCTTTAGCTGTGTTATACCATTACATTTGCATATCATCATCATTTTCAATCTGTGATCAGTTGCTCATTTTCGTAAATACAATGTAGCCAACATTTTGCCACACCAAACATGTAGACTGTTGTTTTTCTAGAACTGAAAAGGTGTGTGTAGGAGAGAGTTGTTTGTTTATTTGTTTCCCTTGCTGAAAAACTCCCTTTCTGTCATGAATTATAACTTGTGCCTTAACATGTCATTCCTCCTGTCTGTGCAGAGATACGGATTTACCAGTTGCTGCCTGAATTAGGAGCATCAAAAGTAGGGTGGCAGCTGAACTTCCTGTGAACTATACAGCCCTGAGGATGATTTGTCAGGGATTTCTCTTTAACTTTTCCTTTATCTTACTCTAGGATAAAACCCCCCACAGATGAGAGAATACACATTCACCTTGGTAATGCCACAAACCTTCACCTTTCTGGTCTTTTGCCACTCAAGTGCTAAAATATTAATATCCAATGAAAATTATAAAATGACTTTTTAGCTAATTATTTTATTTCTAGCTAAAGAAACATTCTCCTCCTCTTACATGATGTTTGTGTTTTTACTTGTACCCCTAATTTCAGACATTTCAAACCGAATTGATATTTTTCTTAAGTATAGTTTTTGGGGATGATTTTTTGGTTTTGATTTTTAAATAGTAAAACTTTTATATGATATCATCTTATTGACTGGACTTTAAACAGAAGTTTCAGTGTTAATAGCATCTCCTCTAGTAATTCAGCTTTTTTTTTCCCCTTCTTTCTCATTCTAATATTTGTTGAGTTGTATATGATCAAAAAAGGTCCTTGTGTAACATAAACAGGCATTTAATTAAGGGGTAATGTCTATGGTACCAGGGTATGTGAAGTGAAACAGAGATGCTTAATCAGCCACAAAAGCTATTTATTGCTTCGTAAACTTCAGTGTCATAAATATTATTACTGTTTTAGGACCTCAGAAAAGCAGTGAAATATCAAAACTCATTTTCTTCTCTGCTATTAAGGTAGTAAAGGTATTCCTCTAATAGAACTTTGTAATGAAGCTAATATTTGATAAAAGCATACATACTTGAAATTTTAAAGAAAGGATTTAAATATAGATGAGGGGTATGTTGAAGATGAAGCAGGAAGAAAAAGGTTTTATCTCCAAAGCCTGAAATTATGTTGAGGAATAAGTCTTATCATATTGCCATGTATTTGTTGAACACCTACTGTGGGGCTTGGGCTAATGGATAGTTTGTATATGTTATCTTTAATCTTTACAGCAATCTTGTAAACTAGGTTGGTTCCAATTTTAGAATGAGGACATGGAAGGGCAAAGACATTGTCACACAGGTGTGTCTGATTATACCTGTACTCTCCATTACTTCAAACTGTTTTTTAGATGAAAGCTTATATTGAAATAGTTTCTTTTTAACTTTAATTCTGCTAAATACCCAATAGTATACCCAAGAAGTTAAAAGCTGTGCAGTGTTAATTCTTAAAATTTTAACGTTTTTATTGTTCCATATTCAACATTTATTAAGCGGCTACTATTTTCCTAATGCTTGCTAAGTATTATCAGAGCTGTAACCAAGTAAGAAGACTCAGTCTTCCCCCCTCAGAGTTTAGAAATGGATAAATAGTTCACCCTTATATACACAAAATTCAAAGTGGAATCAAAGAGAGCAAAGTTCTTTTCTTCAGTGTTTTGTGACTGTTTGCTGGACCCCTCCAAAGTATCCATCTTGAGGAAGGAGCTCCTAGTTTTCTTAAAATGCCTTGATAGACGGGAAATTGTGTGCAGCGAGAACCTGGAGAGGTAATTGGTAGAAGAGCTCCTCAAGCAGCAAATTTTTGTTTGTTTGTTTGTTTGTTTGTCTACTGATACTCCCACCAGCAGAGTAGGAGTAAATTTATTTCCCCACGTGGCTTAAAATGAACTTTTTTTCTTTTGCTTTTTAAAACCTTATTTCAACATAACTATACTTACAGAAATATACTCATGGGTTAATAGAATGCAATTTGACTTAACGAACACAATTGGGATCCAAAACCTGGTGCTTGGTTTGCTTCAAAGGAAAAAAGGATTTAGTCATAATTCAGATTTAACAAATTACCTGATTCTTGGTTTGAGTAGATTTGGAATCTACACGTCATATTAACTAGATCAGATAGCTTTTATATTTTCACATGTATTCAGCGGACTTTTGAGCTACAGACTGTGGACCCAGGATCCTGACCATGTTAAGAACAGGACAAATCCTGACATTATGTGCAGAGTTCTGCCTCCTACCCTCCCCTCCCCCTAGCTCCTGCTCTGTGGCAGTGAATTTTTTTTAAACTAGAAGATAATCGCTTTACAGTGTTGTATTAGTTTCTGCTGTGCAGCAGTATCAATCAGCTATAAGTATACATGTATCCCCTCCCTCTTCAACGTCCCTCCCACCCCTTCCATCCCACTCTAGATTGTCACAGAGCACTGAGCTAAGCTCCCTGTGTTATACAGCAGCTTCCCACTGTCTGGCTTCCCTGGTAGCTCAGCTGGTAAAGAATCCCCTGCAATGCAGGAGATCCTGGTTCTTTTCTTGGGTCAGGAAGATCCTATGGAGATGGGATGGGCTAGGCTACCCACTTCAATATACTTGGGCTTCCCTAGTGGTTCATACAGTAAAGAATCGAGACTGGGTTGGTCCCTGGGTTGGGAAGGTCCTCTGGAGAAAAGTATTCTTGCCTGGAGAATTCCATGGATGGCAGGCTATAGTCCATGGGGTCAGAAAGAGTCTGACTTTTGCTTTCACTTTCCCATGAGCTATTTTACACATGGTAGTGTATATATGTTAGTTGCTACTCTCTCAATTCATGCCACCTTCTCCTCCCCCTAGTGTGTCTACAAGTCCCTTTCTGTGTCTGCATCTCTATTCCAAGCAAGAGAGGTTTTACAGAAAGATTGTTGTTTTCGAGCCAAGACAAAGGAAACCTGGTTAGTACCGAATATAAAGGAAAGCTTTTGTTAAGATTCTTACATTTTATTGATCCAAATGTTTATGTCTATCAATTGCTTATACTACTCTTACTTTGTGGTTTACTGTGATTCTGTAGATCATTATTTCAGTAATGTTTTCAAAAGGACCCCGCATTCTTTGTAAAAATATCAGCAGTAGAAGTTAAAAAGTTTAGATTACTGATGTTTAAGAAAATTTACCAGTCATTGTGTCCAGTCCCCTCATATTGCACACGAAGAAGCCAAGGCCCAAATAAGCTGTGATGTGCTTAATGTCAGGTACTGTAAGCAGCAGACCTGGGACTTGGCTTGGCTTATCGTTGTGATTTCCATCCTTAAGGTCTTGTTGAAAAATGCATGGTTAGTAGTGGTTTAATACTTTAAAATAGTTTATATATTTTTTTATTGTTTTTCTTCATTGGCTTAGGGAGAGAAGTAATTGAAGAAACATGAAGTAATGGAACTATTCATGATGGAATATGGACAATAATTTATTTAGGTAAAGCATGTGGAAGCTTTACTTCAGAAAGTTCATCTTTCTAAAGTGGTGTCATTTAATTTCTGAAGATGGTTATGTACATGCCATCTTTATAGTATATAATATAGTGTGACAGTGGTGAATTGACTAAAAAGCCTTATTGTGCGAGGTAATAGTGGCAATAGAACTTGTAAACTCAGATTTATTCACACATTCTTCCTTTAACTGGCCTTTAACTGAAGTGAAATTGATGGGAAAAGCATGAAGTTATAGGGTTTGGAACTGGGTTGCTTTTGGTTGACTGTGATTATCATAATGTATTTCACCCTTGAAACTGAGCCTTGGATGACAGAGGAAGTCAGCTAAGACATAAGAAAATGCCAGAGAGACAAAATAACCTTCAGCTAGTCTATAAAAAAGAGTGATTAAGCAGTTCAAAATGTAAATGCCAACTTCTATCACACAGCCATTTCCTTGGATTTTAAATGATCATAACTGCTCTTTTTCTGAAGCCAGGTGCACTTCAGTTCTGAATGGCATAAGAAAGTATTCGGGGTCTACTGTCAGCTTTCTTCTAGTTGCCTTACCCAGGAGATAGAATGTTCAGATAGAGCCAACTAATTTCTGAAAAACAATGCAAATGATGTAAGAGCAAAAGGATAAAAGATGTCCTCAGAATTTCCATAGTTAAATCCAAGGGAGGATTTAGACTTTTGAAGTATTTAAGAGGTCTTATTGATGCCATCACTTATGCCTTTAATCTCTGCCTGACTAGTTATTCCTTCTTCACTTTTCTTAAAAATACTCCAAAGCAGTTCAGGACCAGAAAAAGAAAATGACTGAGCAACAATGCACATGTTAACTGCAGTTACAATTAGAGCAAAGCAGATGGTGTCCTGCGTTTTACTCATCTATTATACTGGTGTATATATGTTTGCTGGTGAGAATAACCTACAGTGTATATAAAAATTTCTAAGTCCCTTTCATGTTCTAAAATTCTTAAAAGAACCTCATCTGTTACACAGTTCTGAGTCCTTCCATTTTCCATTTTATACTGCCCTATTAGTCATATTGATTTCCAGAAAACCTACATTAATTATCAATTTCTTTATCTTTTAGTGGCCCCTCACTTATATGTAATTGAGTACAAATCTGGTTCTAACCACCTTTCCTACCCTCTTTACAAATCTTCCCCTCCAGCCAGTTTTGTTTATTTAACATCCTTCAATTCTGCTATGTATACGCCAAATATTTCATCTCCCAAATGAAATTTTGTAAAGTGATTTAATTTCTCTGGAGTTTAGTATCTTCATCCTTATGGAAAAAATGATGGACTTAATGAACTTATACTTATTTAGTGATTTCTAGTTTGCATACAGTTTTCCCATATATTGTAATTTCTTCTTTACAGTAACCTTTTAGATTAATGAGCACAGGAATTATACACATGTGCAAATAAGAAACCCCCAAGTCCAAGTAGATTAAGTGATTGATATGACCATTCTCAACTTTTTAATCTCAGAAAATACCGTTTATAATAGACTCCCCTGAAATGAGATACTCATATGTAATTAAGAAAATACAGACAGAAAACTATACACCATTGATTTTTTTAAAAAGGCAAGTTGAAGAAGGTCTAAATAAATGGGGAAATATTCTGTGTTCATGGATTGGAAGGTTCAATATTGTTAAATAACAATTTTTTTTTTACAGTTGATCTATAAATATGTGACCCCAATCAAAACCCTACCAAGCTATCTTATAAATATCAACATACTAATTCTAAAGTTTTAATGGAAAACAAAAGACCTAGTATAGCCAACACAGAACTGACAATGAACAAAGTTGGAGTACTCACACACTAGCTGATTTCAGGACTTAATGTAAGGCTACAGTAATCAAGACAATAGTATGGGCAAAAGAGTAGACATACAGAATAATAAAACAGAAAGGAAATAAAAAATAAATCCACACAAGTATAGTCAACTGATTTTTGCCATTAAAGCAAAGACAATTCAGTGAAGAAAGGATAGTCTCATCAATAAATGGTGCTGGAACAATCAGATATCCATATGAAAAAGAAGAGAACTCAGACACAGACCTTACAATTCATACAATAATTAACTCAGAGTGGATCATAGACCTAAATGCAAAATGAAAAACTATAACAGTCATTAAAGAAAATATATGAGAAAATCTGTATGACCTTGGGTTTGGCAGAAGAAAGTAGATAAGGGGCATATTTAAAATAGCAAACTGCTCAATGAAAGACATGATGAAAAGAATGAAAAGATAAGCCAGTGATGGAAAGAAAGTATTTGCAAAACACATCTGATAAAGAATTTGTATCCAGAATAGATAAAGAAGTCTTAAAACTCAACAGTAAGAAAATAATCAACTTTATTTAAAAATGAGCAAACATTTTGAAGAGATACTTCATCAAAGAAGGTATACAGGTGGCAAATAAGCATATAATAAGATGTCCCGCATCATGTCATTAGGGAACTGCAAGTTGCAACAATACTGAGGTTTCATTATATATCATATCATATCATTACATATTATTACATTATATATCTGTTAGAATGGTTAAAATCCAAAACACTGGCAAAACCAGATTATGGCAAGGATGTGGAGCATTAAGAACTTCATTCATTGCTAGTGGGAATGCAAAATGATACAGCTACTTTGGAAAACAGTTTGACAGTTTCTTACAAAACTAACAGTGGCTTACCATCCAAATTAGCAAGTACGGTCCCAGATATTTACCCAACTAATTTGAAAACTTACATCCACCAAACCTGCACACAAACATTTACAGCAGCTTTATTCATAATCTCCCCAAACGGGAAGCAACCAAGATGTCCTTCAAGAGGTGAATGGATAAACACCCATACAATGGAATGTTATTCAGTGATAGAAAGAATAAAGATATAAGGCCATGAAAAGGCATAGATAAATCTTAAATGCATATTGCTTAGTTATAAAAGCTGAAAATGCCACATACCATGTGAGTTCAGTTATATAGCATTCTGGGAAAAAATAAAATAAAAAAAAAGAGTGAGTGAAAATGTCAGTAGTTGCCAGAAGCCTGAGAGAGCAGGCAGTTGTGGAAAAATGAAGCACAGGTCTTTTTTTAGGGCACTACAACTATTTTGTATGATAGTCTAAGGATGAATATAAGATATTAAGCATTTGCCAAAATCTATAGAACTTTACAACAGAAAGAGTGGACCTTAACATATACAAAAATTTTAAAACTCACTTAAAACCTCAAGGATTCCATGATTAAATATAAATGTGACAAAATTGCAAATAAATGAAACAATATTACTGAAGGGAGTGGAAGAATAAAGTGCTACCCTATGTAACTTTGGAAATGAGTGGAACCTTTAGGACTAAAACACAAAAAGAACTCTATACATAAGCACTGTACTTTAGTTGATAAAGTTCTATTACACAGAAGGTGGGATATGGAATAAGCATTCTGAAACTGATATACATGAGTTGGAAGTAAGGTTTCTTACTGTAATAGTGTACAGGTGAACAAGGAGAAGAGGCTAGAACCATCTGTGTGGTAATGGATTAGAGTGGATTAGAGCTAATCCATTAGCTCTAATGGAGACAATATGAGTTCATGTTTAATTTAACGTAGATACAGATGGTTACATATAGAAATGGTTATACATGCATACCTTGTTTTATTGCAGTTCACAGATATTGCATTTTTTTACGAATTAAAGTTTTGTGGCAGCCTTGCATAAAGCAAGTCTGTAGGTACCACTTTTCCAACAGTGTTTGCTCATTTTGTGTCTCTGTGTTATTAATACTTTATGGTCATTCTTGATGTATTTCAAATCTTAGACCAGAAAATAGATGATGACTCTCTGAAGGCCTAGATGATGGTTAGCATTTTTTAGCAGTAAAAGTATTTTTTAAAATTAAGGTATGTACATTATTTTTTAGATATGATGCTTTTATACACTTAATAGACTACAGGGTAGTGTAAGCATAACTTTTAAGTGCATGGAAAACAACAACAAAAAATTTGTGACTTTGTTGCAATATTTGCTTTCCTGTAGTGATCTGGAACTGCACCTACAATGTCTCTGAGGTATGCCTGTAGGTATTTGTATATGTATACATATATAGATAGATGTAGATCTATATTTAATTGCTCTGTCAGCTGAGAGGGCCTAGAAGCAATGAAACCTCAGGAGCAATGACCACACCTAGTGCGCAGATTTTGGTTTCTAATACATTCTCCATTAAGACAAATCAGGGCTTTTTGGAGATGTGGTTGATTCTCCCATTGGGGTGGAAATATATAGGATGAGTCTAGAGCATGTTGCAGTAGCAAAAAACACACATACACACACACAAAAACAAAAACATAATAGCAGGAGTATACCAAAGGGACAAAAGAGCCAACTGAAAGATCTTCCAATGACCAAAGCTGTAACAGTTTGAGCGACAAAATAAAGTAGCATTAGGTTAACACCCCAAGTGTAAAGTAAATATCAATGCCTGCATAGTAATATAAGCAAATGGTTAATGTTGACCTTGAAGAAAACTAGACAATCCCCCATAGAAGAATTCTACATAATTTGTTTAGCCTTCCCACCCTCAGTGAAGTGGGACGTAACTCCTCAATGCTTAAGTTGAGCTGCTCGTAGTAACTTCTCCAAAGAGCAGAGCATGGAAAGGGTGACATTATAGTGCCAAAACCTGATAAAATGTAATGCCAGGTGATCATGTTTAACATCAACAATGATAAAGCATGTTGATAGTATGTACCCCTGATAGGGTATCATACAAGTGACACTTTGGTTTCCCTCTCTCAAATACTTTATCTCAGTCTAACCATGAGAAATGAAGTCACACAGAATATCTGACAAGTTATTCTCAAAACTTTAGAGTTCATTGTAGGAGGCTGAATGGTGATGCTCCTCAAAAGATGTGTCTGTGTCCTAAGCTCCAGAACCCATGAATGTGATTTTATTTGGTGAAAGAGTCTTTGCAGATGTATTTAAGTAAGGAATTTGAGATGAGATCATCCCAGATTTTCTGGGTGGATTATAAATCAAATGACATGTCCTAATAAGACACAGAGGAAAAGACACACATAGACCAGAGAATAAAGAGGCAGAGACTTTAAGTGAGTCATCCACAAACTGAGGGATGGCTTTAAGCCACAAGAAGGTAGAAGAGGCATGGAATGATTTTTCCTGAAGGCCTTCAGAGAGTTTGGCCCTGCCGAGACCTTGATTTCAGGATTTGTTTAGTTGCTCAGTTGTATCCGACTCTTTTACAAGCCCATGGACTCTACCTCACCAGGCTCTCTGTCCATGGGATTCTCCAGGCAAGAATACTGGAGTGGGTTGCCATTTAGGGCTTATGGCCTGTAAATCTATGAGAGAACAAATTTCTCTTTTTTTAAGATGTTAAGTTTGTGTTAATTTGTTATAGCAGTCACAGGAAACTAATACAGTCATCAAAGACAAGAAAAGTTTGAGAAGTTGTCACAACCAAGAATAGCCTAAGGAGACATAACTACTTAAATATAATATGATGTCTTGGATGGGATCCTGGAACAGAAAATGGATAGCAGGAAAACTGAGAATATCCAAATAGAGTACGGACTTTAGTTAATAATATTCATACTGGTTTGCTAATTTTGACAAGTGTCCCTTAGTAATATAGGGTATTAATAAGGGAAACTATGTGGAGGACACATGAGAACTCCACTGTCTTCACAACTTCTCTATACATCTAAAGCTGCCTTAAAATAAACAATGTATTTAGAAAGAAAGAAAAAGGAAGAGACAACTTTCCAGGGAATACAATGAGCCCAGAATGTTCTACTCCCAGAACAAGTGTTTCCTTACTGTTGTAATTATGTGTTGGGGGAAGTTTGCCTATTAACCAGACTCCTCTATTTCTTAAACAGAGCATGTAGTCAGCTTTGCTATTCAAGGCAGATGAGGCTACTGGGGAAACAGACCTATCCAGCTACAGAGGGAATCAATGCAAGTCACCCATTCTAAAGAAAGTAGTCCTTTGGCTTTTTCCTTCTTTCCTTCCTGAATAATTCAGTCTGGGAGTCGTGAGACAGGACCTGGGAAGGCAGGTGTTTGTGCTAGGGCTTCTTGAAGAAATGGCTGATTCTAGGGCTACTGTAGAGAAGCTGTACACATTATCCTGTGCCAGAAAGTAAGGAATTGCTCATAGAGTGAGGGGTTGTAACTCAAGGATACAGAGGTCACCTTCAAGTGGCACTTGCTGGCTGATCTTGGAACACAATGAACATCAAGATAATAATCCTTATCAAATTATAGCCTATTGAATAAAATAGAAATTTGTGTGATGGAATAAATTAATGGAGAGAAGAAATGGAAATACAGAAATACTGAAATACTGTGACTTTTTATTCCCCCAAAATTGCTGAAAATGTTCCTTCTCTCTTATGTTGCTAATTTCCATATGTAATCACAAGTAAACCAACAATACATCTTTGTTCCATATCTGTCTAGTTTAATATTAGCTAGATAATTTCTAGATAGCTAGAATCTCTGACAGCAGTACAGTTGTTAAACTATTTTAAAATGGCTGAGTTTTCCTAAAAACTCTAAATTGAAAACCTAAAACAATAAAAATAACTACCTCTTTGGAGACCATGTGTTTAATAGTACCTTAAAATTGTAAACTGTAGTGCTTATGTTCTTTGGATGATTGAAGTACCTGGAATATAGTAGGTTTGATGACTAGTTGCTGTGAAATGAATGTTTAATAATCTAAAAAGATTAGGAAAGACTGGCATTAATTTCTCATTGAGAAAAAAGAAATGTCTTTCCCATATTATTCAGTTCTTATTTTCTACTCAGTAGAGAATTTGGGATGTGATACAAATGAAAGGTACTCATGTTAATCTTGAATTGAAATCACACAGAGGGAAAAAACCTAATCGTTAAATAGCAAGATCAATTTCATTTTCTTTGCCACAATTTTTAAAAAATGTAGCATGCAGCATAGCTGCAGTTCTCACTGCCCATTTTAAAAGAGACTTTTTAAATCTATTACCATTTAAAAACCTCTGTTGCTAAGTCTATGATGCTGCCAGCGGCCGGTGGCAAACTAGAGAGTGATTGACATGTTATATTACCTAGTTTACTTTCTTAGGTCATAGGAGAAGTCCTTTCCAGCTCATGGATTTTTTTTTTTTTTTTACATTGTTATATCCCTGTGGCTGCCAGGAAAATAGAAAATTCTATTTATAGCAAAATTCCTTCTTTGCAACCGGTTTTCTTTTTCCTCAAGCCATCCTCCCCGGCCCAACTCAAAGTCAATATTATGAAAAGATTGGTATATCTGAGCTTGTAAGATCTAAATCTCTCTGGAGTCAGTCCATCCAGGTAAACAAATACCTTGGTTATAGGAAATGACAGTAATGTCATGTAATAATTTCCTGTAGGAACTGAAATATAGGAAAATTTTTTCCTATAGGAGCTGAAATATAGGAAAATGTGAAGCGGTATCACTGAGACTTTTGAGGTAAAAACGTAATATATTTCTTCTTTTTTTCCGTCCAATCCTCAGATTTCATGTGCCTACAGATTTTAAAGAGTTGCTAGACATTGCACTAAGCGAATCCCCTATGAGAAATATTTTCACCTTCTTGACTGGGACTATTGACAGTGATTGATTTCCTCCAAGGAGAATGAGCTGTTACGTTAGCTGAAGTGACAAATGCTTTGGGGACATAGCATTCACAGATGTTAGTAACACATTCCTTTGCTGTGTGGCTAACAGAAGTTTGTAAGAGCATACATTTTTTATTGCAGCTTAGAGTGAGTTTGAAATTAGAATTTTTACTTCACTTACCATTTGAAGCAGTGGAAAATGTTGATTTTAAGTGCTTCTGTGAAATATGTGCTTTTTTCCTATGAATGGCAGAAGTACTTCTCCATAACATCCATCAAGTCAGCTACTCCAAGGAGCATCCACATTCTGTGTGTATCCTGAGAATTTTAAGAGACACAAGTCATACTAAACTCTTCCAAATTCAATTTGATATCCTAACTGGGAATGACACTGGAACATAGTCTAGACCTTTCAAATCTGCATTTTTTTTTACAGCTGATTACTTCTGATTAAGTCCAATTTTGTTCAGTTTAGACTAGGCCGGAATTTTGATCTTTGGTGTCAGAATATGACAATAGTTGGTCTCCTGGCACATTCTCTCTACGGCAGTACCTGAGTGAGCAGTACCTGGTACTTTAGGCTAAAGTTCAAAGTGTGTGTGTGTATGTAGGTCCATTCCTCTCTCTCTTCCTCTCTTTCCCTCCCTGCATTCCTTCCTTTCTTCCTTCCTTCTTTTTATGTTTTCTTCTTCTGATGACATTTATATTTCCTTGTTTCTCAATGGGTCGTTTACACTTCCCTCTCCCCTACCCTCACCCTCCTTTTAATTTTTTCCATTTTTTTATTGTGCTAAAATACATTTGGCATAAAATGTACCATCTTAACCATCTTAGGTATACAAACAGTATTAAGTACATTCATAATATTGATGAACCATCACCATCACCCATCTCTGTAACTCTTTCCATTTTGTAAAGCTGAAACTCTTTACCCCGTAAATAATAACTCCCCATTCACCTTCCCTCACCCAGCCTCTGGCAACCATCTTTCCATTGCTTTCCAGTTCTGTATAACTGGAATCATACAGTGTTTGTCTTTTTGTGACTGCCTTATTTTACTTAGAGGAGTCTCTTCAAGATTTACCCATGTTGTACCATGTTGCAGAATACCTTTCCTTTTAAAGGATGAATGACATTCCATTGTATATATATACCTCATTTTATTTATGCATTCACCTGTCAGTGGATGCTTAGGTTGTCTTCTCATTCTTTCTTTTATTAGTAGTTTTGCTATGAGTATACAAATATCTTCTCAAGACCTTGCTTTCAATTTTTGGAGGTATGTACCCAGAAGAGGAGTTGCTGGATAATATTCTAATTTTTTGTGGAACCATACTGTTTTCCACAGCAGCGCATATCATTTTAAGTTCCCACCAATAGTGCCAAGGGTTCCATTTGCTCCACATCCTCACCAACATTTGTTACTTCCTGCTTGTTTCTTCAATAGCAACCATCCTAATGAATGTGAGGTGGTGTCTCACTGTAGTTTTGATTGATTTTCATTCCCTAAATAAAGAGTAGTGTTTAATTTCTGGTGTGTGTATTGGCCATTTATATACCTTTGGAAAAATGTATTCAAGTTTTTAGCCCATTTTGAACCGAGTTGTTTGGTTTTATTGTTGAGTTTTGAGAGTTCTCTATATATTCTGGAGATTAATCCTTTATCAAGTACATGATATGCACATATGCAGATACTTTCTCCCACTCAGAGGGTTGTCTTTTAACTCTGGGGTAGTGTTTTGATGCACAAGATTTAAAAATTTTCACAAAGTCCAATTTGTTTATTTTTTCCTTTGGTTGCCTGTGCCTTTGTTGTTATATCTAGAAATCACTGCAAGATCCAGTGCTGTGAAACCTCTGCCATATCTTCTATAAGTTTTATCGTTTTAGGTTTTACATTTAGATCTTTGGTCCATTTTGAGTTAATTTTTGTATACGGTGTTAGGTAAGGGTTGAATTTCATTCTTTTGCATGATGGATAGCCAGTTTTACCAGCATCATTTGTTGAAAAGACTGTCGCTTCCCCATTGAATAGTCTTGGCATCCTTGTCAAAACTTGTCTGGCCATGTATACAAAGGTTTATCTTTATTTTGTTCCATTGTCTTTCTGTCTTTTTTAATGCTAGTGCCATACTAGCATTGCCATAAAATTTAAAACCACGATGTATAAGTTCTCTAGCTTTGTTCTTCTTTATTCAAGATTGTTTTGGCTCTTCAGAGTCCCCTGAGAACTCATATGAATTTTAGGATGACTTTTTCTATTTCTGCAAAAATATTATTTGAGATATTGATAGAGATTGCACCAAGTCTATAGATTGCTTTGGTTAGAATGGACATCTTAACACAGCTAACTTTTCCAACCCATTAAGATGGTATGTGCTTCCATTTATTGAGTTATTGCTTATTTTCTTTCAGTGATTTTTTTTTTGTAGTTTTCACTGTACAGGTGTTTCATCTCTTTAGTTAATTCCTATTTTATTCCTTTTGATATTACCGTAAATGGAATTGGTTTTGTTTTTTTCTTTTCAGATTGTCCATTGTTAGTTTATAGAAATGCAGTTGATTTATTTTTTTGTATGTGTTGCCTTTTATTTCTTTCTCTTGCCTAAATTACTCTAAGTAGAACTTCCAGTACTGTGTTGAATAGAAGTGGCAAAAGCTGACATCTTTCATTTATTCCTGATCTTAGAGGAAAAACTTTCAGTATTTCACCATTTAGTATGTTGTTCCCTGTGAGGTTTTTTTGTATATGCTTTTGTTATGTTGAGATTAATTTCCTTCTGTTTTTAGTTTGCTGAGTGTTTTTATCAAGAAAGAAAGTTAAATTTTGTCAACTCCTTTTTCTACATTGATTAAGATCATATTTTTCCCCCCTTCATTCTGTTAATGAGCCTCCTACCCCATGGCTCAGCAGGTAAAGAATCCACATCAATCACTTGTCATATGTTGAACGGTCCTTGTGTTCTAGGAATAAATCTAACTTGGTCAAGATGTGTATCTGATTAATATGAATTTGGTTTGCTATTTTGTGGAGGATTTTTGTTTCAGTGTTCTTTTAAGAGAGATTGGTTTGTCATTTTCTTTTTTGTAGTGTCTTTGTCTGGCTTTGGTATTATGGTACTGCTGACTTCATAGATGAATTTAGGAAGTAGTCCCTCTAATTTGATTTTTAGGAAAAGTTTGAAAAGGACTAGTATTAGTTCTTATTTACATGTTTGGTTGATTTCACCACTGAAGCCATCAGGCATAAGGCTTTTCTTTGTGGAGAAATTTTAAATTACTGATTCAATTTCTTTACTGTAGGTCTACTCATATTTTCTATTTCTTTGTGATTCAGTCTTGGTAGGTTTTATGTTTCTAGGAATTTTTCCATTTCAGTTATGTTATCTAATTTGTTCACAGTACTTTTTTATAATCCCTTTTATTTCTGTAGAATTGGTACTAATGTCTCTACTTCCACCTCCCACCCCATGGCTTAGCAGATAAAGAATCCACCTTCAATGCAGGAGACACAGGAGATGCCGATTCAGTTCCTGGGTCAGGAAGATCCCCTGGAGAAGGAAATGGCAACCCACTCCAGTATTCTTGCCTGGAAAATACCGTGGACAGAGGAGCCTGGTAGGCTATAGTCCATGTGGTCCCAAAGAGTTGGACATGACTGACAACTAACTACAGTGTCCACACTTCCATTTCTGATTTTAGTAATTTGAGTCTTCTCTCTTTTTCCTTTGTTCATCTAGCTAAATGTTTGTCAGTTTTGTTGATCTTTTTAAGAACTAGCTTTTGGGTTCATTGATTTTTCTTTTTTTCTCTACTTCATTTATCTCTGCTCTAACCTTTATTATTTCCTTCCTTCTGCTAGATTTAGTTTTAGTTCTTTTTTTTAGTTAAGTCATAAAGTTAAGTTGTTAATTTGAGATCTTTTCTGTTTTTAAATATAAGCATTTATAGCTATAAAATTTCCCTGCATTCCCTGAGTTTAGATATGTTAAATATCTAATTTTCCATGTGATTTTTTTTCTTTGATCCACTGGTTGTTGAAGTGTGTGTTTAATTTCCAAAAATTTGTGGATTTTCCAGTTTTACTTTTGTTGTTGGTTTTTAACTTCATTTGTGGCCTAAAGTATGGTCTGTTCTGGAAAATGTCCAATATACACTTGAGAAGAATATGTATGTATATTCTGTTATTATTGGTTAGAGCATTTGATATTTGTCTGTAAGATGCAGTTGGTTTATTGTGTTAAATCTTCTATTTCCTTACTTGCCTTCTGTCTGGTTGCTCCTGTCCATTATTATGAGTGGGATATTGAAATTTCCAACTATTATTATGTAATTGTCTATTTCACCTTTCGATTTTGTCATTTTTTTCTTCATATATTTTGATAGTCCGTCAATAGGTGTTTAGCATTCATAATTGTATCTTTCCACTGTATTGAACCTTTTATTAAATATAATATGCTCTTCTTTAAGAGAAAATAGTATTTTAAAAAGCAATGAATCTTTAAGTTAATATACTTCCTCCTCCATCTGTAAAGTTAGATATTTTAAATAGTTCCTCATTCTAAATGCATCACTTATAACTCTTGCTTGTATAAACATCAACAAATAATTTATTGTTTATATCAAGTACTTCAAAATTTTTATTGGAGAAGTATTCACCGTTGAAGTTTTAGCTGATAAAGGTATTTTTGCAGATAAAACAGGAAGAGAAACATTGTGTTTCTCCCTGTTTAAAAATAAGAATCAAAGTTGTTGAAACTGGGTGAATGTAGCTGTTAAACATAAGCCCATTCTCCTGTTCTAACATTTTGGTTTTTTATTAAAATAGATGTTCCTCCTGTAGACATAACTGTACAGTAAGAAGACTGACCTACTATTGGAATTTTTCAGTTCTGTTTATGACCTAATGATGCTTTATGCAGTGCTGTGCTGGAATTTATCGGCCTACAATCTTGATGCAGTTTTTTTTTTTTTTTTGTATTAAGATGAGTCAGTTTTCAGTATTAAATAATTCTGCGGTAACCTACACAGAGAATAGTTTCTGCTTAAATGAATCAGGAAATGGTAAGCCTTTAATAATAAGCTTAAGGTATTTGAATGTCTGAAAAGTGAGAGTTAATTAAGCAGACTTGTCAGAAGATTGTATTTTTCTTCAAAGCAGCTGTTGTCTCCAAATCCAATAAAAGTGAAGATGCAACACTTCTTACTATAATATTCCAAGGAGACTTTATTGACTTAGAGCTGTCGTTTTTCTCTTCTTCAATACTGACCACTGTTTTTTTGTTATGTTTATGCAATGCTTATTATAATGTAATGTTCTTTTATATGAGGAAATATACAGCTTAATAAAAACCTGGAAAACAGGCCATTGAGGTTATAATTTATTAGACATAGTTCTCACCACCAATGTTGCCTGTGTGTTTGAGCTATAAGGTCACCTTGAGGGGTATTCTTTATAAGCTCAATCAGGGTTATTAAAGCCAGAGGAAAATTAATATTCAATGCTTCTGCTGTTTTATGTCTCACTTGACTTAACTTAGAAGTACTTTAGGACCTTGGCCTACTTTAGTACTATTCATTTGTTGGTAATAATTATTAATTGATGCATTGGGATATGATGTCATCTGTTCTTGTTAACTAGTTTATTTTGTTTTTCATATCCTGCTTTGTGTGTATTATAGAATTGCATTGAGACACCAATTTTATTTTTATAAAGCCTTCTTTCTTTAATAGGTATAAATGTAAAGTACAGTTATTAGTTTACTTTGCTATAGTCATGAAAGAAGCAGGGCCAAGTCCAGTATCTCATCTACCCTTGACTAATGCCCAGTATCCATACTAGATATTGATAGTGTTTAATTTTTAATTGATACTCTTGGTGTGCTGGATGGTGTATCACGCTGCATATATTACATAAAAATTGTAAGTTTCCTCTCAAGACTTAACAGAACCATTTTTATAATGCATATGTTTTTAGTGTTTTATATATTTTAGTATACATTCATATTATTTATATTTACTTTGTCCTCAGAACAGCCCTGGGAAATAAACATTATTATTTAGGTAAGCTGAGGTTCATCATGATTGAATGTTTTGCTTGTACAGAAATTCAGTTCTCTTCTTGACTCCTTGTTAATCCTCTGTTTGGTTCTCTATGGAGAAAGCAATAATAATAAAATATTTCATGATTATAGATGTCAAGCTGCTGTAATAGCACTGGTTATTTTTAGAACACTTTTATTATATTACTTAACAAAAAAAGAAAATTAGTAAAGCAGAGTTTGTGTTACGATACTTGCCACTGTTTCCTTTATTAGACTCATTCGTTCATTAGATACAAAGAACCTATCTCTGTGCCAGGTACTGGATTGGTTGCTAAAGTACAAAAATAGTCTCTACCCTCAAGGAGATCAGGGTATTAAGACACTGTTGGATGGTCCACCAGCCATGGAGAACGCGATATTCTCACATGGCAAATGTGATGCTGAGGGCACTGAAAAAAGCCTTTGTTTTTCTTATTAAAGAGATAAAGGTGTGACTGACACTGTCCTTTTTCTTGCCTTGAATGCAGAAGTAATATCTACATGTACAGCAAACAGCTTTGAGGCAACAAATCAGCACAATTAATGGAGCAAAGGGAAAGAGCCTTGGTCTTTTTTTTTTTTAATTTTTATTTTATACTGGGGTATGCTGCTGCTACTGCTAAATCGCTTCAGTCATATCCGACTCTGTGCAACCCCATAGATGGCAGCCCACTAGGCTCCCCCATCCCTGGGATTCTCCAGGCAAGAACACTGGAGTGGGTTGCCATTTCCTTCTCCAATGCATGAAAGTGAAAATGAAAGTGAAGTCACTCAGTCGTGTCCGACTCTTAGCGACCCCATGGACTGCAACCTACTAGGCTCCTCCGTCCATGGGACTTTCCAGGCAAGAGTACTGGAGTGGGTTGCCATTGCCTTCTCCAATATTGGGGGTATAGTTAGTTTATAATCCACAATATATATATTTAAAACCATTATACAACTTAATAGAAGAGCAAACAAACAACCCAATCAGAAAATGGGGAAGATCTGATTAGACATTTTTCCAAAGAAGACATTTGAATGTCCAAGTACAAGAAAAGGTGCTCAACATCACTAATCATCAGGGAAATGCAAACCAAAACCATAGTAAAACATCACCCACACCTGTTAGCCATTACCAAAAACCAAGAAATAGCAAGTGTTGGCAAGAACATGGAGAAAAGCATCCATTATGCACTGCTGGAGGAAATTTCAATTAGGTAGTTATTATGGAAAACAGTATGGCGATTCCTAAAAAAAGATAAAACTAAAACTATCATATAACCCAGCAGTTCCACTTCTTGGTGTTTATCCAAAGGAAACAAAATCACTATTTTGAAAGTATATCTGCATCCCAATGTTCAATGCAGCATCACTCACAACAGCCAAGACTGTTGTAATGGAGACAAGAGATAAAGAGATTTTTTTAAAAAGTGGCATGTATACAATTAAATATTATTCAATAGCAGAAAGAAGGCAATCTTGTCATTTGTAACAATATGAATGGATCTTCAGGGCATTATACTAAGTAAAGTCAGACAAAGACAAATACCAATACTATATGATCTCACCCACATATGAAATCTGAAAAAAAAATCAAAAACAAAAATCATGAAACCAAAGCCATAGGTACAGAGAGGAGATTGATGGTATCCAGAAGCAGTGGGTAAAATGTGTAAAGGAAGTCAAAAGCTACAAATTTCCAATTATAAAATAAATAACTCATGGGGATGTAATATACAGAATGGTAATTATAGTTAATATTACTCAATTTGAAAATTGCTAAGAGATTTTTTTTTTAACCAGTTATCTTTTCAGTTCAGTTCAGTCGCCCAGTCGTGTCCAACTCTTTGCGACCCCATGAATTGCAGCACGCCAGGCCTCCCTGTCCATCACCAACTCCCAGAGTTCACTCAGACTCACGTCCATCAAGTCAGTGATGCCATCCAGCCATCTCATCCTCTGTAGTCCCCTTCTCCTCCTGCCCCCAATCCCTCCTGGCATCAGAGGCTTTTCCAATGAGTCAACTCTTTCCATGAGGTGGCCAAAGTACTGGAATTTCAGCTTTAGCATCATTCCTTCCAAAGAACACCCAGGGCTGATCTCCTTCAGAATGGACTGGTTGGATCTCCTTGCAGTCCAAGGGACTCTCAAGAGTCTTCTCCAACACCACAGTTCAAAAGCATCAATTCTTCAGAGCTCAGCTTTCTTCACAGTCCAACTCTCACATCCATACATGACCATGTAAAAACCATGGCCTTGACTAGATGGACCTTTGTTGGCAAAGTAATGTCTCTGCTTTTGAATATGCTGTCTAGGTTGGTCATAACTTTTCTTCCAAGGAGTAAGTGTCTGTTAATTTCATGGCTGCAGTCACCATCTGCAGTGATTTTGGAGCCCAAACAAATAAAGTCTGGCACTGTTTCCACTGTTTCCCCATCTATTTCCCGTGAAGTGATGGAACCAGATGCCATGATCTTTTTTTTCTGAATGTTGAGCTTTAAGCCAACTTTTTGACTCTCCATTGACTAGACGGACCTTTGTTGGCAAAGTAATGTCTCTGGTTTTGAATATGCTATCTAGGTTGGTCTTAACTTTCCTTCCAAGAAGTAAGTGTCTTTTAATTTCATGGCTGTAATCACCATCTGCAGTGATTTTGGAGCCCCCAAAAATAAAGTTTGACACTGTTTCACTGTTTCCCCATCTGTTTCCCATGAAGTGATGGGACCAGATGCCATGATCTTCATTTTCTGAATGTTGAGCTTTAAGCCAACTTTTCCACTCTCCTCTTTCACTTTCATCAAGAGGCTTTTTAGTTCCTCTTCACTTTCTGCCATAAGGGTGGTGTCATCTGCATATCTGAGGTTATTGATATTTCTCCCAGCAATTTTGATTCCAGTTTGTGCTTCTTCCAGCCCAGCCTTTCTCATGATGGACTCTGCATAGAAGTTAAATAAGCAGGGTGACAATATACAGCCTTGATGTACTCCTTTTCCTGTTTGGAACCAGTCTGTTGTTCCATGTCCAGCTTCCTGACCTGCATATAGATTTCTCAAAAGGCAGGTCAGCTGCTCTGGTATTCCCATCTTGTGAAGAATTTCCCACAGTTTCTTGTGATCCACACAGTCAAAAGCTTTGGCATAGTCAATAAAGCAGAAATAGATGTTTTTCTGTAACTCTTGCTTTTTCCATGATCCAGTGGATGTTGGGAATTTGATGTCTGGTTCCTCTTACATTTCTAAAACCAGCTTGAATGTTACTCAGCCATAAAAACGATGAACATCAGTCATTTGTAGAGAAGAGGATGGACCTAGAGTCTGCCATAAGAGTGAAGTAAATCAAAAAGAGAAAAACAAATATCATAAACTAATGCATGTATGTGGAATCTGTGGCTGTTCAGGGTGACAATATACAGCCTTGACGTACTCCTTTTCCTATTTGGAACCAGTCTGTTGTTCCATGTCCAGTTCTAACTGTTGCTTCCTGACCTGCATATAGGTTTCTCAAGAGGCAGGTCAGATGGTCTGGTATTCCCATCTCTTTCAGAATTTTCCACAGTTTACTGTGATCCACATAGTCAAAGGCTTTGGGATAGTCAATAAGCAGAAATAGAGGTTTTTCCAAAGAATAGCAAGGAGAGATAAGAAAGCCTTCCTCAGTGATCAACGCAAAGAAATAGAGGAAAACAACAGAATGGGAAAGACTAGAGATCTCTTCAAGAAAATCAGAGATACCAAGGGAACGTTTCATGCAAAAATGGGCTCCATAAAGGACAGAAATGGTATGGACCTAACAGAAGCAGAAGATATTAAGAAGTGGTGGCAAGAATACACAGAACTGTACAAAAAGGATCTTCACGACCCAGATAATTATGATGGTGTGATCACTCACCTAGAGCCAAACATCCTAGAATGTGAAGTCAAGTGGGCCTTAGAAAGCATCACTACGAACAAAGCTAGTGGAGGTGATGAAATTCCAGTTGGGCTGTTTCAAATCCTGAAAGATGATGCTGTGAAAGTGCTGCACTCAATATGCCAGCACATTTGGAAAACTCAGCAGTGGCCATAGGACTGGAAAAGTCAGTTTTCATTCCAATTCCAAAGAAAGGCAATGCCAAAGAATGCTCAAACTACTGCACAATTGCACTCATCTCACAATGTAGTAAAGTAATGCTCAAAATTCTGCAAGCCAGGCTTTAGTGATAAGTGAACCGAGAACTTCCAGATGTTCAAGCTGGTTTTAGAAAAGGCAGAGGAACCAGAGATCAAATTGCCAACATCCGCTGGATCATGGAAAAAGCAAGAGAGTTCCAGAAAAACATCTATTTCTGCTTAGTCTTTAAGTCGTGTCCAGTTCTTTGTAACCCTGTGGAATATAGCCTGCCAAGCTCTTCTGTCCATGGAATTTTCCAGGCAAGAAACTGGGTCAGTTGCCATTTCCTACTCTGGGGGATCTTCTTGACCCAGAGATTGAACCCTGGCTTCAGTCTGCATTGGTAGGTGCAGATTGGTTTTCTGCATTGGTAGGTGGATTCTTTACCACTAGCACCACCTGAGAAGCCCCTATTTTTCTCTGAGTGCTTCAGAAATTCAGAGCTACGGAGATTTTATTTTCTTAGGGAGACTCTTAGTCATTACATCTAGAAGTCTAGGTGAAATCTGGTCAGGACAGCTTTCTGCTGAAAGAAATTTTGGAGAATCAGAAAACATTTGTGAAATGTTTAATGGGCCACTGTCTCTGGTGTCTTTGCCGGTCTAGAAAGAATGGAGATGGTGAGAGAGGTGTCAAAGAAAATAACCTGTATTGACCCTCAGAAATTGGAAAGTTGACTGTGTAGATTAATATTTCATTCATTTATTCAACAAAGCTCATGAGAGGCTGACAAGGAGTTATAGGTATAAAGTAAAAGCCCCTGTGCTCAAGTTCACAGTCTTGGGAGGAACACAGACACCTTAGCAATGAGCATCCAGTTTGATGACACATTTTTCCTGGGAAACACTGACAGTCCTGAGGAGAGCAATGCGACTCAAACTGGAGAGAGTGTGGGCAGAGGAGGCTTCCCAGAGGAACAAGCATTTGTTGAGATTGTTTTGAGGACAGCAGGAGGTGTCGGATTAATGTTGGCATTTTTTGTCCTAATTAAAAACCTGAATGTGTTCAGTTGGCAAGGAATTAGGGGAAACAACAGTCTTGAGCCCAGCAGAGCCAGCTGCCGCCATGGCTGCCTCCAGCTCTCTGCCCTGACGCGGTCGGTCTATACTTTTGAAACTTGAAGGCAGGCTCCAGAGAAGAGGTGGTCTGCACGACAAAGGAACTGCCTGCTCCATCTTTACTGCTTTTCAGAAAGGGACAAAATCGACTTAGGGAGGGGGCAGGGATCACAGAGGGACTGCAGGAATAGAGGCATGGGAACACTTTAGCAAATAGTAACTTTCCTGACAAATTTCCTCCGCTGGCTGCTTTAAAGGATGTATATAAATTTAACATCGTGTGTGTGTGTGCTAAGTCACTTCAGTGTCTAACTGAACAGTGTCTGACTCTTTGAGACCCCATGGATTGTAGCCTGCCAGACTCCTCTGTCCATGGGATTCTCTAGGCAAGAGTATTGGAGTGGGTTGCCATGCTCTCCTCCAGGGTATCTTTTCCACCCAGGGGTTGAACCCGAGTCTCCTCTGTCTCCTTCATTGGCAAGCAGGTTCTTTACCACTAGTAACATCTGAGAAGCCAGGATTTAACCTTAGAACAATTGTAAAGTGAGATTCATATGGAACTATGATTCTAAGTTCTGGATGCATGAGAATCACCTGGGGAGTGATTTAAAAGTAGTGACACCATGGTCTTACTTCAGAGTAATTATACAAGAAAGTGGGTTATGTGGCCTGAAATTGCTTTTCTGGCCTTTAAAAATGTTAAAAAAGAAACTTCATTAATTACTGGTGCACAGTAGGGTTAAGGAATTGAGAGGAGAAAGCCAAGGTTTCCAACCATTTAACATTGCCTTTTAGACTAAGATTTTTAGTTGTTCAGTTGTTCAGGTGGCTAAAATCAAGATTTAGATTCAGAAACAGTAAACGAAATAGTGCCCCTCCTTATCATTTATCAACTATCTTGCTCAAGGTATCTTGCTGGGAACCCAAGGAAATAAGAGAATAAAAAGAAGGGGGACAAGGGTGGAAAGGCATCTTCTCCATGCCTTCATCTATGTCTTCAAGGAGTTCATAACCCAGTTGGGGAAATTATCTAATCATGTGTTGGTTTCATTTTTTGCTTGTTTGTTTGTTTTTGGATTGTGAGAGGTAGCCAACTCAGGACCCAAGAAGCTTGTAGAATCCAAGGACCAGCAAGTGGTTGGACTTATGCTCGAGCTGGACCCAGGATTAGAGACCAGCAGGCTCACCATCTATCGCTGCACAAACAGTACGTCTGCTGGCGCTGCTCTTGTTGCAATCTCAGTCACCCGGAGGACACTGGCTGCCTCTCACACTCAAGCCCACAGAGAACCACTCCGAATTTAATAGGCACCAAGCAAAGGAGGGGTTAGTTTTACCGTTAGTGTTTGAGGGACACCTGAGTGGAGGTGTGTACTCTGCAGTCAGAAATGGATCAATGTCCTCGACTCAGATTCCACGATGGGGTGGCTTCTAACACATATTCTGAAGCAACTTTCACCAGGTTTCCTGGGCTGGCCCACTATCCAGAGAAACTGTTCAAGGATTAGGAAATTTAAAAATATGCTAAGAAAAGAGCTTTTGGAAACTGACAGGGATTGGGCACCTTATTTCTGAGATGAGGAAAATAGAAAATATTAGCTTTTCTAACCATCACTGATTGCCTTGGTGAGATAGAAATAGTAGCCTCTGGTTGTCTTGTTTCCTAATCAATATAATTTAGACTTTAAAACTACAAGGAAATTTCTTAGATTTTTCTTATTTCAAGTGTGATCTTGTCAGTCCGGCTGACCTCTAACTAAAGATGATAATAATTGTGATCATGAACCCAAAAGTGAATGATCTATTTTCTTTTCAGTGATATGTGAACACACACACAGCACACTCTTTTAAATTGACCTCATTAAAATTGCCTAAAATATTCCTAAACACTTGACAACGTGAAACTTTCCATCCAGTTCCTATTTCTCTCAGACAGAAATATGTTTTAAGCAGATTTAAAAAATAAACTACATTAAACCCCTTACTGGAAAAAAGTCACTTCTGGACAGAGACCAAGCCAAAGCAATTTTAGTTCAAATTGGTTTTCCTGGAAAAGTTGAAAATGTAGTTCAGAAAAGAAACGCCTTGGCAACTTTACAAATCAACAAGATCAGTCTACATATCCTCAACCACAGTGATTCTCAGTACTAGTGAAGGAAAGAGTCTCCTGGGGAGCTTGTTAAAATGCAGATTTCAGGGTCCAGACTGTATTAATATTAATAGCTCTGCCGCAGACCTGGGTACTTTTGGTACAGGAGATTTGAAGATCACAGTTAATTAACTGAAAAGCCAAACACAGAGATTTATAAAAGTTGGTAAGATGAGAATGAGGAATTGTGTTAATTATGATTTTTGCTTTGCTTCACTGATGGCTCAGTGAGTAAAGAATCTAAATGCAATGCAGGAGACACCTGAGATGTGAGTTCAGTCTCTGGGTCGGGAAGATCTGGAAGGGGAAATGATGGCCCACTCCAACACTCTTGCCTAGAGAATCCCATGGACAGAGGAGCCTGGTGGCCTACAGTCCATGGGGCCACAAAGAGCTGGACATGATTAAACATACACACATATTTTGTTATGAAGCTATTTTTTTTTATAAGCTAAACACCAGGGATTCCCTGGTGGCTCAGAGGTTAAAGCATCTTCCTCCAATGCAGGAGACCCGGGTTCGATCCCTGGATCGGGAAGATCCCCTGGAGAAGGAAATGGTAACCCACTCCAGTATTCTTACCTGAAGAATCCCATGGACGGAGAAGCCTGGTAGACTATAGTCAATGGGGTCACAAAGAGTCGGACACGACTGAGCGACTTCACTTCACTTCAAACACAATTTATCTCTTAGCCCCCCTCAGCGGGGCCACCTGACTTGGTGTCATAGGACAACGTGGTTTGAGGCACAGATCGGTCACTCTGTGTGTGACACTGGGTAAGTCATTCACTGTCTTTGGGTTTCAGTTTTCTTTTCTGTAAAGTGAGGAGACTGGATGATATCAGTGGTCCTTAACCTTTTTGAGATTTGTCTCCTTTGAGTAGCTAAGAAAACTCTTCCATTGTTTTTCCCTAGAAAAGTACACAAATACACGTGCACAAGTTACACATGCATTTTGCACACAAATTTAGGGAGGGTCACAGCTCCCTTAACATGCTTACAGGGACTTCCTGAGCCAGTGATGCTCAGAACTGGAGAACTGGCTCATCTGAACTATGTCTCATAACCCCTCCCATTCAGATTTGTTCCACTGGGGCATCTCCACTCCTTGCCCTGTGTGGGGCATCACCTTTGTCACCGACAGGCATGCACTTCATGAAGCTGCATAAATCCAATCATTATAAGACTCTACATGATCTTCAGTTTATAAATGAGAAAACTGAGGTTTGTAAAGGTGAAATCATTTGTCTGAGGTCACATGCTTGTAACAAACAGGCTCTGGATCTGACCCCGAGCTCGTAACCTCTCTGCTGGATAATTCTTTGTTGTGGGTTCTGTCCTGTGCCCTGTGAGATGTTGAACAGCATTCCTGGCCTCTACCCATTAGATGCCAGTAGTGTCCTGCCTCTCCCAAACTGTGACAACCAAAAGTGTCTCTAGACATCACCAAATATACGCTGGTGGGCAAACTAGGCCCCAGCAGAGAACCACATTACATTCTGATTACATTACTACAGTGAGCTGTAGTCACTGGGGAGGACATAGGGATTCTCTCTGAGGAAAGGAGAAAAGTTAAGAACCATCATGCTAAGCTCTCACGTACTTCAGGAAGGAACAAGCCATAGGTCATTTCCAGCTTCATGACTCCCTAAATTCTTAATTTCTAAAAATGTTCCTGTTGAGCTTTAATGTAATGGTAAAATGCTTGTGTGCAGCTGAGTTACTCCTAAATTTGGCTGTGAGACAACAAAAGCTGTTGCTCTTTGAACAACCTCTCCTACAGTCCAAACTGCCCCATACCAACACAATTCCCAGAGAGGAATCCCAAGATCTGAGGAAATACAGCTGGGATTTGAAATGGGATGTCAGATGGTCTCAGTGCTGTGTTTAGCAAGGCTGCCCTGCGGCTTGGCTGGCAGCAGACAGGGGAGGCACAGGAAATGAGAAATTTGTCATTGCGGCCACTTACTGGTTGCTTTCCCAAAGCACTTGAAACAGTTGCTAGATCCAACTGTCCAACTGAGACAGTTATTTGATCCAGTTTGGTGGATTATGAAATTGAGAGCTAGAAAAGTCAACATTGGATGCTGTTGGGGGCGGGTGTGGGGTTATATGAGGGGGACTGTTATAAACAAAAGTTCTATTTAAAAATAATCTAGTGGATTATTATTTTAAAATGGATAACCAACAAGGTCCTACCGGAGAGCACTTGGAACTCTGCTCAAAGTTATGTGGCAGCCTGGATGGGAGGGGTTTTGGAGGAGAATGGATACATGTATATGTATGGCTGAATTCCTTCACTGTCCACCTGAAAATACCAGGACATTGTTAATCAGCTGTACTGCGTTACAAAATAAAAAGTTAAAAACATTAAAAAAACATGGAAGAAAATAATCTAGTGGAACAAAGAATGAAGAAAAGGTTACAGGAAGCTTTTAGAGTGTTTGAGAAAAATCACAATGCTTTGCAACATGACTGATGCTCGTTGTATCACCTGAGAAGGAAATTGAGATTCAAATTCCAGTCCTACATATCAAAGGTTCCCAAGAGACCTACTCAGTAAACAAATGTTTAAGTATTTACAACGTGTCAGACACTCTGATCAAAAGCAGAGCCTGGCCCTGGACTAGGTTACAGTCTAGAGAGGGAATAACCATAGCCAGGAAGCTCGGCTGTAGCAGTGATATGCTCAGGTGCTTTGGGGGACACCCAGGCTAGACAGTCCGTCACGGAGATCTAGAAAGACTTCTTGGGGAGGTCTGAGCTCAGACCTGGAAGCTCAGTAAGACTTAGTTGGGCAAGAGTCAGGGCAGATTGTGGAGAGAGCCTCGGGAATAGCAGGTACTGAACAAATGGAGATGCCTGGATGGTTAGGAGAGGAGATTCTGGAGCATTCTTGGGGAGGGCACGTCCACAGCAAGGCTGGAGCAGAGGTTGGGGAGAGAGGTGGGGTAGAAAGATGAGGTTGTAAGAGGTCGTGTGGGGATTTAGCTGGGACGGTTTTAAGATTTCTGCAGACCTCAATGCTTTTGAAAGCCCCATCATATGAACATGAAAATGTATCCTGATTCCATCTTAAACTAATTTATGAGTAACAATGAGTTGAATTTCTGTTGACTATTTAATAGCATGCTCCTTTCTATTTCAAAGTTTTCTTTTTGTATTTCAGAGCAAGTAATTTTTTTCCCCCCAATACCAAACCTCTTCAAAGAGTATTGAAAAGCTGATTCTCTGCTCTAGGCACCAGGCTTATAGGGCTGTAACCACAATTCTTTGTTTTAAACTTGCAGGTTCAAACCTGCATAAAGCTGATAACTGCCCCCTCAACTGCCCAGTGTCCATTCTCTCCCTTCTCCCTTCAGCAGGCCTGAGAGCACTCAGAGTGGCCCCCGCTTCTCTTGCAGCGAGGAACAGCCATGTGACCAAAGTTTTGGCTACTGGGGCATGTACAGAAGCAACCTGTGCAATTTTCCATTCATATATTTAAAAACGAAGCTGGCTGCCCCTCTTCCTTTTTATCCCATCTCTGCCAGCTGGAATATGGACATGGTAGTGGGGGGAAATGTCAGCCACATAGACAGGGGTAATACTCTAGGGCAGTGGCTCTTGAACTGTAGCATCAGAGTCACCTGGAGGGCTCGTTAACATACAGATCACTGGGCCCCATCACCAGGAATTAGGAGTCACTGGGTCTGAATCATTCCTAACAAGTTTCCAGGGGATGCTGACGCTGCTGGTCGGGAACCACACTTTGAACACTATCCCCTAAAGGGCGGTGGAGCACTAAGAAGATACTTGGGTGTCCGGACAACCCTGCGGTGGGGGGGCGAGGCGGGGAGATCTGTCTTCCATCTGGACTGCTTGTTATGTTTCTTGAAACCTCTATAGCTTTGGGTCTTGTTGTTACATGAGCTTAATCTACAGCAGCTAATCCATGTTAAGGGTGTTACACCTCGCCCAGGGAGGCAGGACACTGTAGGGACTGAGTATGGGGAGTGTGTGCATGCTCAGTTGTGTCTGACTCTTTGTGATCCAGTGGACTGTATGTAGCTCACCAGGCTCCTCTGTTCATGGGATTCTTCAGGTAAGAATACTGGAGTGGGTTTCCATGCCCTCCTCCAAGGGATCTTCCCAATCCAGGGATCGAAGCTGTGGCTCCTTCGACTCCTGCGTTACAGGCAGATTCTTCACTGCTGAGCCACTGGGGAAACCCTGAGTATGGGGAACTGGATTTGTATCTCAGTTATGCCACTTCCTTAGCTTCCTAGATTTGGAGTAATTTCTTTAACCTCTTGTGACTCTGTTTTCCCATCTATTAAATGGATTTAAGTGGACAAGTTTCCCTAAACCTCACACCCCCTTTCTAGACCATGTTCATCAGCAGGACCACAGAACTCTGTGCCCGGTGGCCATGAATGCACTTACTTCCATGAGCTGTATGAACATCTCTGGCGCTGCCCTTCTGATGACTGCCTGTGCCTTCCAGGTACCACCCTAGGTCTGAGATGTTACCACGAGTGACTGTAGGACAAAGATGTGAGTGAAACTTGATTAGGCAGGCTGGCATGTCCTATGTTAAAATGAGGCCTCTCTGGTGTGTGATGATTGAGCAGAGAATGGGGAAAAAACAAGGGGGGGGTGGGGTGGCAGGTGAACTGTGGGCCAGAGGCAAGCTCTCGAAGTTGTCAAATTTCAGTGGCATGGAACAATTTGTAAATCTGAGAATTCTAGATTTAAGCGTAGCTTTTCAGTATATTTGTCAAGAGAGGAGACTAGAACATATTTTATTTAACAGTTTGATAGCTTGATTTATTATTTTAAAATATTTAGACATATGGCCTATGGACTTCTATCTGGACTCCTTGGCCTGCAAATTTAAGCCCAAGCCTGGTTACTGTGTTGGCCTGGCATGAAGACTAAATAAAAGAAGACATGAAAAATACTCAAAACAAAGGTACACATGGTATGCGTGCATCATTAGCAATGATGATACTTAACAATTCTCTTGAGGGCAACATGGACCTAGTGAAAGACTTAAAGCAGAATATGACATTTGCTTACTATTTTTTCTACAAATATTGACTAAGGATCTACTCTGTGACTGGCATTGTTCTGGGAGCTGCCAATAATAGTGGTGAGAAAAATAAAGCTCCTATTTCCAATGAATATATATTAGAGTTGGGGGGGGTGGTTAAACAGATAAAAAATAACTATTTTATCTTTAAGATTCAAGTGAGGGTTTTGGTTTTAGAAAGATCATACTGGCTGGAGGGAGGTAAGATTGCAGTTGGAGTCAGGAGCTTGTCAGGATAATTTAAAGAAGAAGTGGGCTTCCCAGGTGGCTTAGCAGTAAAGCATCCAGCTGCCAATGCAGGAGACACAAGAGACTTGGGTTTGATCCTTGGATCTGGAAGATCTCCTGGAGAAGGAAATGCCAACCCACTTCAGTATTCTTGTCTGGAAAATTCCATGGACAGAGGAGCCTGGTGGGGTCCATGGGGTCTCAAAGAGCTGGACATGACTGAGCATACATACACACAAAGATGAGATGATGGTTGTCTGATGCCAGGTAGTGGAAGAGTGAACAAAGGTCAGTGAAAAGAGTAAAAAAAAGATTAACCTAGTAGAATGACGGCACTTGGTGATTAATGGATGTTGGGAGTAAGATTTGAAAATAGGAATCAAGGGTGACAGCTAGGATTCTGAGGTACTGGGATACTGGTGATGCTGGTCACTGAGATTTAGATAGAACACAGGAGAAGAAACCAATCTGGAGAGGAGGAAGGGATCAGTTTTGGAGATCTGGGGTTTCAGATGCCCATAGAGCACCGACGTGCAAATGTCCATAGGCAGTTTTATATCTGGGCAGATCTTTGGCCAGTTAGAAAGTGTCTCGGTGGTGATAGCCAAAAGCAGCATGGCGCAAGCATTCAATGGGAATGTAGAGGCAGAAGTAGTGAGGAAGTAGAAGCAGAAAGTCAGCAGTTTTGTCAGGAGTGTGAGCTGTGTAGGCACCCTGAGAAGGAGGTGAAGTGCAAGGAAACTTTGGTGGTTTAGTTGCTAAGTCGTGTCTGACTCTTGCAACCTTATGGACTGTAGCCCACCAGGCTTCTCTGTCCATGGGATTTTCTAGGGAAGAATACTGGAGTGGCTTGCCATTTCCTTTTCTGGGGATCTTCCCGGCCCAGGGATCGAACCTGGGTCTCCTGCACTTCAGGCAGATTCTTTACCAACTGAGCTACCAGGGAAGACCTACTTAAATGAAATTAACATTTTTGTAAGGCCAGTGGAAAGCAATCGGTGGAGGGTAGACTGGAGATTCATGAGACAGGGTAGTTCACAGAGCAAGGTGCTGCAGAGGTAGGAGGAAAGAGATTCTAATGAAAACTATTGACTGTTTCACGGAGAAAAACAAATGAAATCATTTATATATTCATTTATGGGCTTCCTTGGTGGCTCAGTGGTTAAGAATCTACCTGCCAGTGCAGGAGATGAGGGTTCGATCTCTGGGTTGGGAAGATCTCCTGGAGAAGGAAATGGCAACCCATTCCAGTATTCTAGCCTGGGAACTCCCATGGACAAAGGAGCCTGGTGGGCTACAGTCCATGGGGTCACAAAAACGTTAGATGTGACTTAGTGACTAAACAACAACAAACACTCATCCATTTGTTGATTCAATAACAAGTATATTAATTCTAACTGAACACTGTCCTGACGCTGGAAATAAGATAGAAAAAAAACTCCCACCCTATATCATGTAAGTTCAGTAGCTTAAAACAAAAACAACCCCCCAAACAAAAACTGGGCCCCTGCCAGGCCAGGGCTAAATAGGCAGGGTCTTAGCAGAAGTGTATGTGATTGCAATACACCTGAGTCCTCCAGCAGAGATTTCACTCACTCCTATGTAAGACAGCAGCAACTGGGACCAAGAACCTGGACTCTGAATCCCCGTGATGTGAGAGAAAATTTTTATTTCAGCAAGTTTTAACTATGAATGATTAGAGGACTCTCTTGCAAGCTTATTGCCCTTGCTGTACTGAAAGCCTTAAATAACAACAGATAAAAGACACTGGCAAAAAATCCCCCAACTCAACTAATTCCATTTAGATATCACCTAAATGGACTAAATTCATTAGGTCCTGCTTAATCCTACCCCCATATTAATGGGGTTAATAGTCAATAGACTATAGTTCAGAGAAGGCAATGGCACCCCACTCCAGTACTCTTGCCTGGAAAATCCCATGGATGGAGGAGCCTGGAGGGCTGCAGTCCATGGGGTCCTGAGGGTCGGACATGACTGAGTGACTATAGTTAATAGACTATTAACTATTAATGAGTTAGTAGTCATTAACAGTTTTTGAAGGACAGACAGGGAAGCAAAGGAGGGGTATTTTGTGCTTCATCCTGAACAGGCAGCCTGAGGAACAGACTGGAAAAAACTCCTGCCACGTGACCTGAAACTACGTTTCACGTTAGACAGAGTAGGTATATTTCAAGTGTCAGAGGAGGGTGGAGATATGTCAAATTTATGCATGGACATTCAGAGAAAGTTCTCACAGAAAGGACCTTGGAAGTCACCGAGTGAAATTCCTTATTTGACAAGATGAAAATAGTCTATCACAAGGCCATTTGGTAGACGTCCAGCTTAGAGAACCCAAGTGTCCTGAAAACCCACCTAGCATGTTTTTCTATTATGTCATGTTTCTGAGTTAAATTTTCAAATAAATGACTTTCCCAGTGAAAAATGATTTCTGGAGGGTGATGACTTTTATGAAAAATTTCGCCTGTGGAAGATTCCAACCTCAGACTGCAAATCTCTGTCTCAGGCCATAGGATCAAAAATTCTGCGGTAAAAACAGATCACTCTGTTCTTTATCATGTAGATCATTCAAGCCCCTTGCTTTCCCCCAGAAACCCACTGGTATGTAATCTTCTGACCATTCATTTTTACCCTCTATTTCATTACTGAAACAGAAGCCACACTCTAGAAAGGAGTTTGGCGATGAGAAAGAAAACTGAAATTTTGATTGCAATTAAGACTTGAAGATTTTCTGTATATTACAACCCATATCCCACCTTACCAAAGAAAAAGTGAATTTCAATTAGGACATAAAGTAACTCTCTCTGAAAATGTGGGATGGAAAGATCAGCCCTGGGTCTTAGGAGTATATTTATCTCTCAGAAAAATCTCATCCCCAGGATGCATCAGACTAAGATGAAATACATTGCGGGTATATTACATTTTATTCTAGCATTGATGGAAGGGTGGGGGGGGGGAGGAAGGAAAAATGAAGCAAGGTGAAAATAGGGCGATTGAGAGACAGAAAAGACAGAGAAACTTGTTAATTACAGGACTTTCTGAGCAAGATATTTTTCTTCCCTTTCACAAGTTAGAAGCTATTGAATAATTCATACCAGCATGGAAAGGCTGCCTTTTCCCTGGGTGATGTATAACTGAGCAGGAGAGAGCTTCGAGTGGGTTCACCGCATCAGCCACCACTCTAGCTTCTGAGCACGGGGGTGCTCTCCTCTTGAGCTCAGCTTCTGCTTTTGCAGCCAAGCACCCTTACTGCTGCTGCTCCTGCCTGCCTACCTGCCCACTCGCCCCGGCGTGCAGCCTGCCACTTTACTTTCTCCAGCCCTGCTGCCAGCTGAGGAGTCTCCCTGCAGCTGCTGGCTTCTGCCTAGGGCCATGTGTGGATGCTGCACCGGGAAGGAGGCACTTGCTCCTGGTGCTGATCCCAGCTGAGTTTCTCTGTTGATTGCAGGACCACAGATGCTGCTGCTGAGGAGGTATTCGTTGGCCTCCCTCCCTCTGCTACCTGTCAGCTAAGGACCAGCCAGAAAGTAAGATACCCCCAACCCCTTTTCCTCTGGCATTTCCCCCAGGTGGCATATCTCTGCTTTCTCATGGAAACTAGGGGCTCCATCTGCCATTCCCACGTGTGTATCTGTGTGTGTATTTAGGGGCGGAGGGGCGATTGGGGGACAGGGATTGTATTGTACTGTCCCAAGGCTTCCGTGGTGCCTGCTGAGTGCAAAGAGGCCTTTCTCCGGCACTGGAGACATTTTCGAGGCAGGCACTTGTCATTTGCCACCCCCGTTCTCCTCGAGCTCCCTCTTCCCCCTTCCCCAGCCCATTATTCTGCCACAGCCTTTTGGGTCGGTGGCAGAGGTCTGAAGGAAGGTCTCTGCCCTCCCTGCAGGAGGGCATCAGGATGGGCCGCGCTGCGAGAAACGGACGCTAGCCAGCGAGGTGTGAAGAGTTGGCCAGAATGACCAACTCTTCCACGTCCACCTCCTCCACCACCGGGGGATCCCTGCGCTGCTCTGCGAGGAAGAGGAGTCGTGGGCGGGCCGACGCATCCCCGTGTCCCTCCTGTACTCGGGCCTGGCCATCGGGGGCACGCTGGCCAACGGCATGGTCATCTATCTCGTGTCGTCCTTCCGAAAGCTTCAGACGACCAGCAACGCCTTCATCGTGAACGGTTGCGCCGCCGACCTCAGCGTCTGCGCCCTCTGGATGCCGCAGGAGGCGGTGCTCGGGCTCCTGCCGGCGGGCTCCGCGGAGCCCCCCGGGGATTGGGACGGCGCCGGGGGCAGCTACCGCCTGCTGCGGGGCGGGCTGCTGGGCCTCGGGCTCACCGTGTCCCTCCTGTCCCACTGCCTGGTGGCCCTGAACCGCTACCTGCTCATCACCCGGGCGCCCGCCACCTACCAGGCGCTGTACCAGCGGCGCCACACGGCGGGCATGCTGGCCTTGTCCTGGGCGCTAGCCCTGGGCCTCGTGCTGCTGCTCCCGCCCTGGGCGCCGCGCGCGGGCGCCGCGCCCCCGCGCGTCCACTACCCGGCCCTGCTGGCCGCCGGGGCGCTGCTGGCGCAGACGGCGCTGCTGCTGCACTGCTACCTGGGGATCGTGCGCCGCGTGCGCGTCAGCGTCAAGCGGGTCAGCGTGCTCAACTTCCACCTGCTGCACCAGCTGCCCGGCTGCGCCGCCGCCGCCGCCGCCTTCCCGGGCGCCCCGCACGCGCCGGGCCCGGGCGGTGCTCAGCTCCCGGCGCAGGCTCAGCCCCTGCCCGCGGCGTTGCACCCGCGGCGGGCGCAGCGGCGTCTCAGCGGCCTGTCGGTGCTGCTGCTCTGCTGCGTCTTCCTGCTGGCCACGCAGCCGCTGGTGTGGGTGAGCCTGGCCAGCGGCTTCTCGCTGCCCGTGCCCTGGGGCGTGCAGGCGGCCAGCTGGCTCCTGTGCTGTGCCCTGTCCGCGCTCAACCCGCTGCTCTACACGTGGAGGAACGAAGAGTTCCGCCGCTCGGTGCGCTCGGTCCTGCCCGGCGTCGGCGACGCGGCGGCGCTGCTGCCGCCGCCACGGCCGTGCCCGCGGTGTCCCAAGCTCAGCTGGGCACTCGCGCCGCCGGCCAGCACTGGTGACCCGGGCAGGGCGCTCGGGAAGCGGAGATGCCCGCCTTCCAGTGGCCTTGGTCACCGCCGCCTCCTGCCCTTGGAACGTATCCCCAGCCTGAACGAAGACTCCGGCGGGCGAAGCTCAATAATAAACCGGTGCGAAGATTTCGCCTTCGACCCCAGTGGGATACCTGAACCGAGGTTTCAGTGTACATGTGGGCCGCGAAGTCATTTTCGACGGCCACCTGATTTTTACCCTTTGTTTCCGTGTTTTAGGGAAATCCTAAAGTCAGAACACGGGAAACTTCAGGAACTTGCACAATGACTTGAAAGAACCGGTTACTTTCTTTTCACAGTTTTGGAAAAACAGCTTTGTTACCTTGATTACCGTTCCCACCTTCATCGTCTTAAGATGTATATAAAGCGCCTCGAGTGTGCATAAGCAAAAGGGAATAATATTGAAGAAGGAAATAATATTTATAAAGCATTTTAGAAAGTAACCTATCTTTAATGATGCTTCTGTTACAATTTAGCCTTTCTGTATTGACCTGAGGAATGAAACCACAGATATGCACACCAGTAAGTTGCCATTAAGACCTCAGGCCCTTTGTTCTTAAAAGGGTTTTTTTATAAAGTCATTCCCAAATGAGACAAAATCTTAGCTAGTGAGGAGGGAAACCCTCAGATTTATTATTTTACATTCCCCTTTGCACTTCTAAGACTGAAAATTGACATTAAGTGTTAAAGCGACAGGTTTCCATTGTGTTGATTGATGGTCTGAGCTGGCTATGGAATGTTGAAAAGAAATAAGGGCGCTGTCTATTTCAGGTACCAGTGTCAGGTTTTCTGTGGCATGCACATTTGTTGTTACCCTCATTTTCTCATCAATTTACCTGCCTTGTGAGTGTGATTGCGGCTGTGAACTTTCTGTACTATAATGGTTGCTAAGGAGAATAAGTCCTTCTGTTTTTCTTTAACGTTTAAAATATCTCAGTGCACATGATTTAATTAAACACGACTAACACCATGATTGCATAGCTAATATTAACCTCTATTGCATGCTCCTAGATGCTAGAACTTACTGAGCATGTGGTATACTAAAGCAATACCCATTGGACAAGGACATTGTACTTCTTCCAGACACCAGAAGAAGCAGCCATCAGTTATATGAAAAGAGACATAGAGACACCTCTGGCTACCAAGAATTCTTGTCTTGACCCAATTTATGAGAAAACTCTCGGGTGGGACTTTATCTTGCAAATGAACCACTCTGCAAATCCACCTATGCTTTTTAAGGGTTTAGACAAGCCACATATTAGAAAATAACAATTTTTTAATGTAGTTCATATGTATTACCATGACACTTAACATTGATATCTTATATGTTAAAGAAGGTTTAATGAACTCAGTTATAAAAAGGAACAGTTCAAGTGGGAATCTGTTCTAAAATGTATAATTTGAGGCTTGCCATTTTCATCTCTTTTAGTAAATTTATTTAGGGATGTTCAATATTTGAAATGCAAAGCTGTGTAAAATCACTATAAAATTAAAATGAGAGAAAAGTAGTAAAATAATCAGTTACCAGCAATTCTGACTGCTGCTCACTACGTCCAATCTGGGGCTGATCAGCCTCGACTGTGTAATTCAGGAACCAAATTGTTGGCCTCCTGGACGTTTGTAAGCCAGGAGAGTGGGAACACTTGTACATTTGAATAATTATGGGAGTGTCAGGAAACTTTGACATGTTTGCAGAGAAACAAAACAGATGTGTTCATCACCAGTAGTCAGCAGTCATTTTATTAATCTAATCCCTTTGTGCATGCACCATTTCTCTCTTACTAAGGTTTCATCTGCTCCCATTTTTCTTGATTTAAATACTTAATTAAAGTTCAGACAACTATTCCTCTGCCTGTTTTTTTTTTGTCTGTCTCTGGTCTTCCTGAATATCTCTTTGAGAACACTGTAACAGATGACACTGTATCCCAAAGCACTGTGATAAAAGCGACTTCTTTGTTCTGGCTTTATTTGATTCTACATTTAGTTTCTAAATTTATTTCTATTGTTTATAACTAAATAGGATACATATGCCAGCATTGAAAAGAAATAGCTATTATTTCCTTTCTGTAAGTGTAACTGATTTGGAGAAAAGGCTGCAACAACAGAGAACTGAATTTTACTTTTTTGTGGGGAGGGGGCTGGGGGACACTTGTCTAAGTTCCTTATCAAAAGGTTTTCTTTTAATTAGGCCTTTATCCTTGTTTCTCGCAGTAGATGCTACAAACCTGCTATTCCTGCAAACAGTTGCCAAGCACGTAAACTTAGCTTTTCAAGTATCCAATGTCTTGCAGTGTTTCTGGCTAACACAGAACCACCTTTGTTGGCTCAATGCCATGTGGGAGACCTACTTCAGGTTGTATTTACTGGTGATTAACTCCACAGGACTGATTCACTTTTAATTTAGAAGTGATGTGTCTAAAAATGCCTTACTCAGGCAAGAGCTGGGAGTTGGAGTTACTGCTTTTACAAATTAAGTTAATGAAGATTGTGTTCCTGTTTAAATGAAACTACATATTATCCACTCAGAAATGAAAAGTCCTAATTGCTGTTGTGGGCTGTCCTGCTTCACTTTTTCTACTTTTTTTCTTTAGGTATATGCCTATTAAGACATATAGCACACTACCCACCCACCATCCTTGCACTTTAATGGCTAAATTCTGCTTTCCTGCTTCCAAAATGAAATATGTGCTTAAACAATAATTCCGTTTTGTACAGAGGCATCCACGGGTGTTTTTCTTTTCTTTTCTTTCTTTTTTTTTTTTTAAATACTATAGGGCTTTAACTCTCTGATACAGAAAACCCTTGAAAAGATCTGCTCACCAAAGAAACATGGTCTGCTCTGGCCTCCTGGTTCAATGCAAATCTGTTCTTCTGAGGACAGTTGAATTGGCCAGCTTCATTGTTTCCCGTGTGGCCTTTATTCCATTCTCCCAGGGACTCAGACACTGCTCATCTGGTCAATGGCAGTCCAGGGAGCTGACCTGACAAAAGGCATCAGTGGTATAAACTTAAATTCAAGAATGCTGAGAAAAATTATAGATGTCCCTCACTTTCCAAAGCCTGATCTTAATGTTTCTGGGGTGATGGGGTAAGAATGGATCTCTGGGTAGGCGCTCTTGGGTTGCAGAAACAAGGCTGGGGGGACCCTTTCTTTCTGCCTCTCCTCTCCTAATCAGTATGCTGAGTGAGGGGACCCCCTGTGTGGACTCAGCCCAGGTCATATCTCTGCACACCTCCGCCTCTCACCCAGCCATCTTGCCCAACTCCAGGATCTATGACACACATCCAGGGGATAGAGCAGAAGTGACCTAAGCCATTTAGAAAGGGAATTCTGGGGGTCTGGGCACCAGGGCAAGGCACAGGCTCTGCCTGGGGGAGGGCACATTTCCTTGGCTCCCCTTTCTATGTGGTAAAGGAATTAGCCAAGGAGGGTGGGAGCAGGTTCTTTAAAGCACGGGACCCAGATTGGGACCCTCAGCATCTCTAACGTAAGGGCAATGCTGCTTTCATATACGTCCTCCTCGGGTATCCTTTCCTAGCTCCTCCCACCTTAAACAGGTGCAGCATACACAGTTTCTCCAGGTACTTAATCACATCAAGCCTATTGCTGTCAGTAAGGAGGATGATGCGGAGGGAGTGAGAAGGATACCAGTGAAACCAGGGAGGTCAGATGTTGATGGCTATTGAAAGGGCATGATGGGTAACTGGGATGTTTTGCACAGTTCTCTTTACTGTGTGTATCTTTGAAAGTTTTCATAATGAAAAGTTTAAAGAAAAGTGAAGCCAAGGAAGAAGGAAGGAAGAAAGAGAAAAAGTAAAGAAAGACCAATAATTGAGGTACCTAAGGTTATGTGGTAACTTAAAAGGAGGAGCTGGGATTCAAAGTTTTGTCTGAATCCAGAGCGTGAGAGAGCATGAGCGCGTGACAGCACATAACTACTGTGCTGTTGATACGATCGGAGTTTTTAACCAAGTGTGGACCCTCCCCCCATGATGTGTTGCTGTCGTTCAGTCGCCCAGTTGCGTCCGACTCTTTTCGATCCCATGGACTGCAGCACGTCAGGCCTCTCTGTCCCTCACTATCTCCTGAAGTTTACCCAAGTTCATGTGCATTGCATCGCTGATTCCAGGATGCGACCCTTCTCTAATTCCCACCCCCACCTACTTGCACCTGTCACTACCGTCTACTTGTTCTCTACACTGCCTTCTAAACATGGCCCATGTTTTGTGTCTGTAACTTGTTCATTTAAGGACCTTGCTAGGGTTCCCTCGAGTCTCATCACTTACCCAACCCTCATCCTTCCTTCCTGGAAGGTTCCCTTTGTTTCTCCCTCTCATCAGAGCTCTTCTAGTCATAACCTCTGCCCCTACAGACCTCGCATACCTCTCTGATCTTACCACATGGTCCCTTGTATTACCTCTGCCTTTGTGTCTGTGATATCTCTGAAACTAGATAGGAAAGTTTTTTTTGGTTTATTTTTCATTTCTTCATTTTTTAGAGCAAATACTGCCTTTTATCTTTTGCTGTTGTTGTTATTGTTCAGTCACTCAGTTGTGTCCAGCTCTTTGTGACCTCCCTGTCCAGGACTCCCTGTCCTTCCCACCTCCTGGAGCTTGCTCAAACTCATGTCCATTGAGTCAGTGATGCCTTCTAACCATCTTATCCTCTGTCGTCCCCTTTTCTTCCTGCCTTCAATCTTTCCCAACATCAAGGTCTTTTCTAATGAGTCAGTTCTTCCCATCAGGTGGCTCTCAAGTATTAGAGCTTCAGCTTCAGTATCAGTCCTTCCAATGAATATTCAGGACTGATTTCCTTTAGAATGGCCTGGTTGGATCTCCCAGCAGTCCAAGGGATTCTGAAGAGTCTTCTCCAATACCACAGTTCAAAGCATCAGTTCTTTAACACTCAGCCTTCTTTATGGTCCAACTCTCACATACACACATGCCTACTGGAAAAACCACAACCATAAGGACCTTTGTTGGCAAAGTAATGTCTCTGTTTTTAGTACAGTGTCTAGGTTGGTCATAGTTTTTCTTCCAAGGAGCAAGTGTCTTTTAATTTTATGGCTGCAGTCACCATCTGCAGTAATTCTGGAGCCCAATAAAATAAACTCTGACATTGTTTCCATTGTTTCCTCATCTATTTCCCATGAAGTGGTGGGATCAGATACCATGATCTTCATTTTTTGAATGTTGAGTTTTAGGCCAACTTTTTCACTCTCCTCTTTCACCTTCATCAAGAGGCTCTTTAGTTCCTCTCCACTTTCTGTCATAAGGGTGATGTCATTTGTATTTCTAAGGCTATTGACATTTCTCCTGGCAATCTTGATTCCAGCTTGTGTCTCATCCAGCCTGGCATTTCACATGAAGTACTCTGCATATAAGATAAGTTAAATAAGCAGGGTGACAATATGCAGCCTTGACCTATTCCTTTTCCAATTTGGAACCAGTCTGTTCCATGTCCGGTTCTAGCTGTTGCTTCTTGACCTGCATACAGGTTTCTCAGGAGGCAGGTAAGGTGGTCTGGTATTTCCATCTCTTTAAGAATTTTACACATTTTTATCTTTTAGTAACCAGTTACCTGAAATATACTAAATAATTCATATGTGTTTATAGTTGATAAGAATTTTGAAAGAGAAAAAAATTTGATCCTTTCCTTGCCTGTATATTTTTCTCTTAATAAAACAGACTGAGAATAAATCCTATTTCCCAACTCATATCTTGCCAAAGGATATCCAAGAGTAATAATGTATGGGATTGTAAGCCATGTGTATAAATCACACACTATTGTTTGAGACTTAACATTCAAAAAACTATAATCATGGCAGCTGAGAGCCAAAGAAATGATGCTTTTGAACTGTGGTGTTGGAGAAGACTCTTGAGACTCCCTTGGACTGCAAGGAGATCCAACCAGTCCATCCTAAGGGAAATCAGTCCTGAATATTCATTGGAAGGACTGATGCTGAAGCTGCAATTCCAATACTTTGGCCACCTGATGCAAAGAACTGACTCATTGGAAAAACCTGATGCTGCGAAAGATTAAAGGTGGGAGGAGAAGGGGACAACAGAGGATGAGATGGTTGGATGGTATCACCGACTCAATGGACAGGAGTTTGAGCAAGCTCTGGGAGTTGGTGATGGACAGGGAAGCCTGGCATGCTGCAGTCCATGGGATAGCAAAAAAACAGACACGACTGAGTGACTGAACTGACTGACTGATCATTTGGGGGAAAATTTACATTCCTGTTATCCAAGCTCTGTTCACACAGACAAAAACAACAATAAGGAGTTTCAGTCCTAATTACTACTTTAAATTCAAGGTCAAATTACTAAAGAAATATTCAATAATTAGATATGTACTTCTTTCTCAGGGCCTTGCATAGTAAAGTTTTGTATATTTGATTTCTAAAAGCTTTAAACATCCAAGGAGTGGCGGCTGCGCAGGCGCAGGAGGG
>SJXQ01010131.1:0-146808 GCA_006408695.1 Aepyceros melampus | reverse complement strand
TCTCTGCTTTTGAATATACTATCTAGGTTGGTCATAACTTTTCTTCCAAGGAGTAAGCGCCTTTCAACTTCATGGCTGCAGTCACCATCTGCAGTGATTTTGGAGCCCAAAAAACAAAGTCTGACACTGTTTCTACTGTTTCCCCATTTATTTCCCATGAAGTGATGGGACCAGATGCCATAATGTTAGTTTTCTGAATGTTGAGCTTTAAGCCAACTTTTTCACTCTCCTCTTTCACTTTCATCAAGAGGCTTTTTAGCTCCTCTTCACTTTCTGCCATAAGGGTGTTGTCATCTGCATATCTGAGGTTATTGATATTTCTCCCAGCAATCTTGATTCCAGCTTGTGCTTCTTCCAGCCCAGAAATTCTCATGATGTACTCTGCATATAAGTTAAATAAGCAGGGTGACAATATACAGCCTTGACGGACTCCTTTTCCTATTTGGAACCAGTCTGTTGTTCTATGTCCAGTTCTAACTGTTGCTTCCTGACCTGCATACAGGTTTCTCAAGAGGCAGGTCAGGTGGTCTGATATTCCCATCTCTTTCAGAATTTTCCAGTTTATTGTGATCCACACAGTCAATGGCTTTGGCATAGTCAATAAAGCAGAAATAGATGTTTTTCTGGAACTCTTGCTTTTTTGGTGATCCAGTGAATATTGGCAATTTGATCTGTGGTTCCTCTGCCTTTTCTAAAACCAGCTTGAACATCAGGAAGCTCATGGTTCACATATTGCTGAAGCCTGGCTTGGAGAATTTTGAGCACTACTTTGCTAGCATGTGAGATGAGTGCAATTGTGTGGTAGTTTGAGTATTCTTTGCCATTGCCAGACAAAGCATGGGCTATATCTTAAAGCATGTTTAATAACATACTATTAGTGTTCAAAACCTTCCAGTATTTGTTCTCTTTGTGTGTAATTCAAAGATACGTAGTTTAGGAAACATTGGCAATTACATGGGTTTTGTATACTGGGTGTGAATTTGGAAGCAAGTACTTTCCTTAAGGTTGCTATACTATTGTGTCAAGCCAATGTCCCAGGTCATTCAAAAACTTTATGAAACTTTCTTTTATTGTTTTGTGTTACCCCAAAATAAATGCTGACATTGAAGAAATGTACTCAGTGTCTAGCACTGGGTCTGGCTAGTACGTAAAAGGTACTAGACAGGTACTGGCAGGATGGAAAAATAAATATAAGGCATTTGAGTCTTGACATTCCCCTAATAACAAGAACATGGAGAACTAACAAGTCTTGCAATATTTAGTTTTTGGGGCAAACAAGTGTCCTCACCACTACAATCTATCTTCTGGGTAAAGTTTGGCTCAGTTGAGAAGGATGTCATATGAATAATACTCACTCTACTATTACTCACTGTATGTACATTGAGTTCCTGAAGAAGTGAATTAAAGTCGCTCAGTCATGTATGACTCTTTGAGACCTCATGGACTGTAGCCTATGACGTTCCTCCGTCCATGGGATTTTCCAGGCCGGATGCCAAATACTAGGCTGGCTCTGGGGATTATAAAAGCAAAGAAAACATGATACTTACCCTCAGTAATTTCATGTTCTTGGTGAGCAACACTTCTTAGGGGTTAAGGAGAAGTGGTGAATGGGATTCATTTTCTGTAGAACAAGATGTCTGGGTGTTGAGGCTCAGGTGGCATGTCTAGAGGACAGAAAGCAGGGGCAGAAGTCCTTGATTATCTTTTGTCTTTTCCATGACTCATTTCTACTTTGGGTAAATGAGCAGAATCTAACATTCAAGGGAACAGGCTGTCAGTTCTTTCCTAGTAAAAGATAAATTTCATAATATTACTTCTGAGCAGGTAAAATTTTTCCTTGATCATTCTCTATAAATCTTTGTTTTTTTTTTTTTGGTTCCATCTTGCTGTGGACCTTGGGAATTTGATGCTTCAGAACTCCATCATCCAGGCCCTTTGCCCAAATTCTGTATGGGCTTTAACAAGGGAAAAAAAAAAAATGCAGTGAAACAACCCTCACATAGTTTCTAATCTGCAGGGAGATAAAGCAAATTCTTGAAGAAATATATGATGGAGAGAATAATGCAAGTTAAATACAGAGTGCTCTAAGGGGAGAGGAAGTTCCAGAGTGGCTCACGCCATGTTTACTGGGGGAAGGGAACTGGGACATGACAGGATTAGGAAGGATGACAGGCTGTATCAGCTTATATTGCCTCTCTGCAGTCCATTGTTATATTTTCAGAAATTTTGTTGTGGGTTAATGTTGCCTTACTGGGTTAAAGTCAGCCACTGTATTTACACCTTATTAGGATGAAATCAGGAGAAGGCAATGGCACCCCACTCCAGTACTCTTGCCTGGAAAATCCCATGAACGGAGGGGCCTGGTGGGTTGCAGTCCATGGGGTCGTGAAGAGTTGGACACGATTGAGCGACTTCACTTTCACTTTTCACTTTCATGCATTGGAGAAGGAAATGGCAACCCACTCCAGTGTTCTTGCCTGGAGAATCCCAAGGACGGGGAAGCCTGGTGGGCTGCCGTCTATGCGGTCTCACAGCGTCGGACACAAGTGACGCGACTTAGCAGCAGCAGCAGCAGGATGAAATCAACCACTGTGTCTCCATGAAGTATTTACACCACAGAATTTGGCGAACACAGGGCTCCCTGCACCCAGAACTGATTGTTAAACACTCATTAGCATCCTGCTGAATGTGGGGAAACCATGGCTTGACAGGGACCTGGGATGCAAAAAGGAAAACTCTCTAGGTAGGGAACCTAGGCAGGGAAGTAAGAAAGGAAACACCGTGTGTGTGTGTGTGTGTGTGTGTGTGTGTAAGAATGTAAAGATTAGCATGATTGAGGAGTAGGAGAAACATAGGGGAGTATTAAAAATGAGACCAAAAAGTAGGTTAGGGTCTTGAATATCACAGTTTTCAGTGAAAGGATTTTTTATTTCATTTGATAGTAAGTAGAGAGTCTTGGAAGACTTTGGATCTTGAGAGTGAGATAATCAGAAGATGATGCTATATAGGCTGTTGAATCATCATCCAAGATTAAGGTCACAGAGCCCTCTGAAACTTAGCTCATGTCCTTCATATGTAGTGTTTCCAAATATTACAGCTGTTACTTTCACAGTTTCTGTTCCTTCCATCCCTTCATTTCCATTGTCAGTGGGAAGCTGGGGAGCTGACCTTGGGGTTCAGGAATGAGCTTGCTTTCTTTGAAAGATCTTTTCTACATCAAAATTACATTTTTGGTATTTGTAGGGGTGTGCAATCTAAGGTAAGAGGTCTAATTTAATTCCCTGCCCGCACTTAGCTAGTGGTTTCAATTTATTGACTAGTTCATTGTTTCCTCACTGATTTTAAAGGTCAGGACACATACAGATGATAAAGTTAAGATCCAAACTGATATCATCAGAGTGTCTGATGCTTTTCCCAGTGAGTTATAATTATATTAGCATCTCTAACATGTTTTAAAACCCTTTGCTTTAACTGCAGAGCTTTCTAACTTGTCTTATTAATGGGCTTGCTTTAATATGGGTTCTCCCAGAAGTTAAATCTGAGGCACAGTAGCAGAGCTTTGGGGAAGTGATGAAAGGAAGGGATGGTATCCAATAAACATTCCTTTGTGATACAAGTTACCATTGGGTATAATTAGTTTTGGTCTTAATCTGTGTAATAAAAGTTTTAGCTACTAACACTTATGTAGTGCTTGTTATATATTAGGCACTGTTCCAAATCCATTACAATCTTAACTCATTTATTTTTCATAACAACTTCATAATTCTTACATTTTGCAGATGAGGAAGCTGAGGCAGGGAGAGATGTGATCAGGGCCAATAGCTTGTAAGCAGAAGGTCCAGGAATTTGCAGGACTTTAAGAAATTGCAGGACTGATTATCCAGGGGAAAATGTTCTTTATAGTCAAGTGGGTGAAATGCTAGGGCTTCTGAAATTACATCCATGGTGAAAACTGGCATGAAGTATTGCTTCTGTCCCTAGGTAAATATTTGTGGAAACCCAGACCTGACCCTTAGACACACCATTCTATTTTGAAATAGAGTAGACAATAATTTCCCAAAGAAAGCTGTTTTAAAAAATACTGATAGTACAGCCCCTATGGAGAATAGTGTGGAGTTTCCTTAAAAAACTGGAACTAGAACTGCCTTATGACCCAGCGATCCCACTGCTGGGCATACACACTGAGGAAACCAGAATTGAAAGAGACACGTGTACCCCAATGTTCATCGCAGCACTGTTTATAATAGCCAGGACATGGAAGCAACCTAGATGTCCTTCAGCAGATGAATGGATAAGAAAGCTGTGGTACATACACACAATGGAATATTACTCAGCCATTAAAAAGAATACATTTGAATCAATTCTAATGAGGTGGATGAAACTGGAGCCTATTATACAGAGTGAAGAAAGACAGAAAGAAGAACACCAATACAGTATACTAACGCATATATATGGAATTTAGAAAGATGGTAACGAAAACCCTGTATGCAAGACAGCAAAAGAGACACAGACGTATAGAACAGTCTTTTGGACTCTGTGGGAGAGGGAATGGGTGGGATGATTTGGGAGAATGGCACTGAAACATGTATAATATCATATATGAAACAAATCGCCACTCCAGGTTCGATGTAGGATACAGGATGCTAGGGGCTGGTGTGCTGGGATGACCCAGAGGGATGGTATGGGGAGGGAGGAGGGAGGAGGTTCAGGATGGGGAACACGTATATACCTGTGGCGGATTCATGCTGAGTATGGCAAAACCAATACAATATTATAAAGTAATTAACCTCCAATTAAAATAAATAAATTTATATTAAAAAAATAAAAATAAGGAAAAAAAATACTGATTAGATTGTTCATTTGAATGATACCGAAATGCATTTGTTAAACTGCTGTGTGTAAAATAAGGAATGAAGGAAAACACAAAAACCAGAATCTTTTGTTTTTTCTTGCATTGGTTTATATATCAACCCATTTCTCCCATCACTGTGTATCAAAAACCAAAGTGTAAAAAACATTTTAATCTTTCATTTTTTATTAAAAGTACTGTTAGGACTCTAATGCTGTAAGAATATATTTAATTTTTAATTTGCATTTATCTATCCCATTGTAACTGGTGCTCACTCACTCCAGGATATAGGTTAATAACCTCCTAATCTAAGGAAAAAAGAATGATAAAAGAACATCCTATGGTTTAGGTAACCATTTAAGTCACTGTCTTTTTAAAAAAATAACCTGTATATTTCTTGCTTTTTCTGCCCATACCATTTTGTGCATTCCAAAGCTCTGTTGGCCATTAAAAAAATTAATTACATCAAGGTATTGTTTTCAAAAGAATTATAAATAAGTTACTATAAAACTTTGGTTTATACCATAATGGTAGGAAGACATATTTATATTTCATATATCTGTATTAAAATTAGAGTAGTGTTTGTGATTTGCAGTACACTAAGGTATTTTTCTTATTCATATCTTAATAATAGCATTAGTTAATATGCTTCCGAAGCACATAAGCCAATTAATCTTGAAGAAAGTTATATAAAGACATCAACAGTTTTAAGAAATGTGCTAAAGTTGTAGGTCAAAAAGCATGCCAAACCGGTGTAGCTCCCTTCATTGTGTGTTATAAATAAAAATGTTAGTATAACCACTTAGCACAGTGCTTTGCACATTGTAGCATCAGAAAAAAGCTTTTTGAATGATTGGATGGATATGTGATGGCTAATTTATGTATCAACTTCGCTAGGCTGTGGGTACACAAATATTTGGTTAACATTATTCTAGATGTTTCTGTAAAGGTATTTTTTTAGATAAGATTAAGGCGATCCAACCAGTCCATTCTAAAGGAGATCAGCCCTGGGTGTTCTTTGGAAGGAGTGATGCTAAAGCTGAAACTCCAGTACTTTGGCCACCTCATGTGAAGAGTTGACTCACTGGAAAAGACTCTGATGCTGGGAGGGATTAGGGGCAGGAAAAGAAGGGGACAACATAGGATGAGATGGCTGGATGGCATTACCAACTTGATGGATGTGAGTTTGAGTGAACTCCAGGAGATGGTGACAGACAGGGAGGCCTGGAGTGCTGCTATTCATGGGGTTGAAAAGAGTCAGACATGAGTGAACTGAACTTAACATTTAAATCAGTAGACTTTGAGTAAACAAGATTGCCCTCCATAATATGGGTGGGCCTCATCCAATCAGTGTAAAGCTTTAGTAGTAAAAATCTGACTTTCCTCACAAAGAAGAAATTCTACCTCTAAACTTGAGATGAAGTAGGAACTTCCTTGGGTCTCCAACCTGTTAGCCTGCTCTGCAGATTTGGGATTTGTCAGCCAGTATAACCATGTGAGTCAATTCCTTAAAATCTATCTATCCATCTAAAGACACACACACACACATCCTATTGGTTCTTTACTCTGAAGAACCTTGAGTAATATTGGATAAAGCTATTGGATAAATATATTAAGATATGTACAATTGTATTAGAATTGTGAAGGTAAAAAAAAAAACAAAACTATCCTCCCAAAATTTTGTGTTGAGATGAACACCAACTTGGTTATTACAACTGACAATTTTTTGAAATGAATTTGCCTTGTGGTGAAATTCTCCTTTTTTCATTTCTTTACCAAAGCCTTCTCATACTTTTTTTTACTTTTCCTCTCCAGAGACTCTTTGGATTTACGTTGGCTTGTATCTTTAAAGGTGTTGGTGTTAACCTCCCATCAGAATTTGATTAGCTTCTCAATCCTATCTGTTAAATGATGATCTCTAAATGACTATGTTACTCATTTATTAGTTGTCTTTAAAGAGGAATTACTAGATCTTTGTGGAATGAGGCATAATACTTAATTTTTTTGTGTGAAAGCAATCATGGTGACAGTAATTCTTTTGGTGTTTGTTACTTTCTGTTATAGCTTGTGGGATTTTAAATTAGACAGAATAGAGAAATTGAAATAATCTTGTGTCCATCTTACAGGCGTCCATGATTGTAGAATAAGGGAATGTAGATGGCACAATAATAGAACTGTGCCCAGTAGAGCACAGAAACCCAGAAGCAGCCTTGTGGAAATTGTAAGACAACATTCAGGAGAGATACGTCCCTAGTATTTCTGCCCATGTGCCACTTGCCCCAGCTCACTGTAAGACAAGGGTGTAGGTGCAAGCGAGAGTGAAGGTTTGGGGCCAGTCGTTCAGCGTCTGCTCTATTGTGTGTGCTCAGTGGCTTGGTCACGTCTGACTCAGACCTCGTGGACTGTAGCCTGCCTGGCTTCTCTGTCCATGGGATTTCTCAGGCAAGAATACTGGAGTGGGTTGCTTTTTTCTCCTCCAAGGGATCTTTCTGATCCCAGGATTAAACCCTAGTCTCCTGCATTGACAGGAGGATTCTCTACCATTGAGCCACTTGGAAATTCTAGTACATTCTGTACCATTATTTGAAAAAGTAAACAAAAACAACAACAACAAAAAAACCTTTACAATATATTGGGTAAATCAAAAGGGATTTCTGTTCAGAGGGTTTCCTTTTAGTCTGGCAAAGTTTGATCTGTCTAGATTAGTGTTCCCCTGGATGGATAATTAATAAGGATATTAATTGAAGAGTTGATGAAAAGCCCCGTTTCCATAGAAGCTATGGTGAGTTCTCATGCCTTATTTGATTAAATGTTTCATGGACATGAAATCTTCCCATTGGGAGTTAAACATGTTACCTTAATTCTTTGAGCCAGTTGCTTTTTCCGATGTGACATCTTTACAATGTTCTCTCAGTTGAGGGACTATTGATCAGTTTGCCAGCATTATAGATTTTCATTCAGCAACATGCTTCTGAAACAAATGCAGAGTTGTCTTTTAGAGAAACGCCTGTTCCATAAAAATTTTAAGAACTAGAGCAATGACCATCTGTTTTGATTATTTTAAGCACAGTTCTTTCGGCAGTCTGGTACAGGAGATGACCTCTCTGAACCCTTTTCAGTAGTGTGATTTTAAGATTCGTTGCTGGAAAAACTTACTGAAGCTCTTGCAGAAACAGATCAACAAGGGACTCATAAGTGTTCATTGTTTTACATTTGAGAGTCTTTTGCTGCTCTGAGGATAAAGATGGGCTCATTGCTGGGGATTAAAGGGTTTCAAGGCAGGCCAAATGATAACCAGCTGGCTTACAGTAAAGTTTATATTCTAAGCCTCTCTCTTATAACCCCCAAAGATTTTATGTTTACAAAAGCATTCAGAGTGAATTTGCCATTAGTGCATGTTGGTATCCTCTTAAGTCTTATCACGTAGGAAACTGAAGAGGAAGTTTAGGCAGACAAAAGGAAGGAGGTATAACATAAGAAATGTGAATGAGAACCAAAGACTTTTTACAGGACTGAAAGCAATTTGGACCTAATAATGTGTTTGAAAACACTAAAGGCTAGGCTAGTGAAAATTCCACTTTTTCAATAACCTAAACAAAAATCCAGAACTAGGAAAATGAAGCTTAAGGTTTAACTATCCCATACTCTTTTTCTCCATTAGTAATTTTTAACAAAGGAAAATTGTACTTCAGAGGGGGAAACATAACCTGAACAGGATGGTTTATTCACAGTCCTTCAGACGTGATGATCTGTGGTATTTAGTTGAGGATCAGCACTGTAGCAGTGGAGAGAGCAGCAATGACTCCTGATTTCTAGATGAAGACAAAGATTGCTGTTGATTTTTTTTCTGGGGGTGGAGTGTTGATATTCACTGAGATACAAGGTCAGCCCCATTTTCATGAGGAAGTTTCACTTTGATACTTACTACAGCTATAACATTTTATATTCCCACAGACTGTTCTACAGGCATTTCATACATTCTGTCAGTTCCTCTTAAGGTTAACAGCTGATTAACTTGATTGTATTCCTTATATTTTTCTCCATGTTAATTAAGAAAATTAAAATTTATTTTTACTCGGAATTTTTGTGGGAAGAAATCCCTGTAGAACAGTGTGTGGTATATAATAAGCACTAGAAACATCACCATCCCTCATGCAATGCTGGTGGGATATAAAATGGTGCAGCTGTTTTGTTTACTTTTTTGCTGTACTGAGTCTTGTTGGCTGTGCGGGCTTTTTCTCTAGTTGTGGAAAACAGGGATTACTCTAGTTGCAGTATGCAGGCTTCTCATTGCAATGGCTTCTCTTGCTTCAGAGCACTGGCTCTAGGGTGTGCAGGCTTCAGTAGTATGGCACATGGGCTCAGTAGTTTCGGCTTGTGGGCTTAGCTGCCCTGCAGCATGTGGGATCTTCTCAGAGCAGGGATTGAACCCGTGTACCCTGCATTGCAAGGCAGAACCCGTGTACCCCGCTGGACCACTAAGGAAGCCCCAATTAACAATTAAAAAAAATGTTGATGCTTAGAAAAGTTTTTGTTAGTGTCCTTACTCTTCATTGGTAAGGCTATGTAAAATTTTAAGAATGTTTATAATTCAAATTTAGGAAAATTATCCCCAGGTTTCTTTTCTTTGTGAGTTATGAAATTTGAAGGCATTTCTTGGACAGTGAACAGTCTGATGACATTCATTGTTGTGGATGTCCTTGTACATTGTAAGGTTTATGTTATTTTCATCAATATCAGAACTTCCTATGGAATCAGGAGGATATTTAATCTTTCCCCAATCTGTTCTTTTGAGTTCCTCTTCTTTATTAATTTAATAATCAAACAATCCAAGATTGTTCATTATGACTAGTCAACATTTATTTCTTCCTGTAATAAATTAACTGCTTTTGGTGTGATTTCAGCAGTTTTGATACAGTTCTTTTCTTGATATCAGAGTCACTTCTATTGATTTCACCTCTCATCTTTACCTCTTTTGTTAAATATTCCATTATTTTTAATCTGAATTTTATCTCTTTAATAAATAAATTTAAAGAAGCCAAAGAAGATGCCATTAAATATACATCCAAATCAAGGGTCTGTAATTTCTTCCTTATTTATTGAAATCTTATAAGATATCTTTCTAAATTATGGTTAAAATGGTAGCTTCAAGCTTTCCTATCAAAAAGAGAAGAAAGATAGGTATGATGTGTTTCAAATTGTACACACTGTATCATTTTTGATAGGAGAGAGCTTCTATTTTGACTGCATTTATGAGAACTGAATCCTCTGCTTGCAATTTTATGTATCTGATGATTGGAAGAATTTTTTACAGACTAGCTTCTGACTTGATACCTTTCAAACCTTGTCATATCATGATACAACTTGTGACTCTGCTCCTTCATGTCATGTAGCTGGGTGAGTGGGCACAGTGGGGAATGAGGAGTATTCCTGGAAGCCTTTCCTCTGGGAAGATGAACAAAATTTTAACTATGGAAGGGACAGCAAAACACATCACTGAACCCATAAACCCCAAATCAGTGTATTCCCAACTCCTTTACCAAACGTTCAGAATGTCCGCAGTCAGTCTAGTGCCACCCGACATAAGAGGAGTGTGACAGGAAGTCAGAGTGGAGAGAGACAGTGTCTTAACTAATTATGGTTAAAAAAACATCTAGGCTTTGAAAAATTTTTAACAACGTACTGCTAAGGTCTGTCCACAGGTTTGGAAGGGGCTGTACAATTGAGAGGCCCCAAAGTTCAAACTTCATTAGCTTCACAGTAAAGATGCCTTAACTGTAAAGATACAACACAATTCTGCCTGTCCCACTGAGGTATTCTCTTGGACATTGATATGTCTTTCTGGGTCACACATTTTTTATATGTCACTTAAGTATTCTAAAAAATATATACATGGAAAAATTATCTCCTCTTTCTGTTTTTTTTTTTTTTTTTCTCTTCTAGTTCTCTCTACCAGTATGTTTATCCTGAAGGAAACATGTCTCTGGACATATGTAGCCTCATGCACTTACATGATTTTAACTTGATAGAGAGCCAAGTATGATTTTCCATGTCCTTCACAGATGTACTTGAAAATGGTTATTTGGTTGAATTTCAGAGGTTCCCTTGAAGCTACCTTCATCATCATAGACATTGGTTTTCTTTGCTTATTCTCATGTGGAGTTTAAAGATACTTCTTCCAATTTAATTTTGTGATAAATTTTTGGTTATAGCTATTAACAAGTTACATAAACAAATGGCTAGCCCCCATTGTGTATGAGTATAGGACAACTGGGATGATGGTCCTTCAGAGTTTTGCCACATAATCATAAACAAATGGTCTTTCTCTGTGAATGTGATTGTGACTATAAAGACATTTTGTAAAGAATCTTCTAGGGGTGATATGAGGGTATCATAAGCGGTTATGAAAGTACCACTGATGGAGATTTATGCTGCTGCTGCTGCTAAATTGCTTCAGTCGTGTCCGACTCTGTGCGACCCCCATGGACTGCAGCCTACCAGGCTCCTCTGTCCATGGGATTTTCCAGGCAAGAGTACTGGAGTGGGGTGCCATTGATACTACTAGCGAGCAAAACCACAAACTTCAGAGAGCCCTTGGCTGCCTATTGCTTGGCCTTTTGGTTAGTACTTTTGTGATCTGGCTCCACCAGTATTCACACTAAGCTCAATGGTGGCTAGGTGTTATCATTTTCTTTTGTGAAGAAGGTTTTTTTCCCAATGTAATGAAGTTACTCTTTATAGAGCTAAGTTTTTCATGTCTACTTGTTCAGGGGAATAATAGCTAAAGATATTTAAACAGATAATCTGTAACTAGGGAAAGCAATATCTGATTATTAAAACTTTTTTTTGATGTTACATTTTTAATTAAACTAAAATTCTCTTATTTTCTGGAAAATTCAGTGTAGTTCAGACATGAGAAGCCAAGTGAACAGTGTATATTTTCTCACTATATTACTCTAATCTCTTTCTTTAGGTCAAGGTTAAATGGGTCTAGCAAAACAGATATCTGTGTTTATAATGCAATAAAATGTAATGAGTGTGGTGACTTTTTCTATTTACCCAGCTGGATATGCAAATGAAATGATTAAACTTATAACCCATAACTCTGTAGGGGAACTGATGGGTAACGAAAGTGCAGAGTATTTACTGTAGCTAATGGGAAAGTTGTTAGATGATAGGAACGTAATACGTTCTATTTGTACATGTACTAAAGAGCTAGTTAGCAGTATAAATGAGGATTTGGTTATTTAGGAATAACCTTCAAATTGGCAAAATTAGTCCCAACAGCATGATTTAAATTTAAAAAATCAATCATTTTATGGTATTTGAAGTTACTCACTACAGCTTGTTATGTGTATTTAGAGGTCTACTTTTATAAATAGGAAATTAGTCTCAACATAACATAACACATCTATGCAGTATGTAGTTCTTTATTTTTATATAATATTCTTCTGCAAGAAACTCAACTTCTTTTCAAGGGTCAACTGGTTAACTTCATAACATATTTGTTAGGAAGGCAAGATTCAGGGTTATAATAATAATGTTATAGATAGAAAAATTATATAGTCATTTGCTCCAATTCTATCATTAAAGACACTGAGTGAAAGTTAGGTATTTTGTCTGTCAAATATAGATAATATTATGATTTTCTTCCTATAGCCAGTTATAAATATTTTCATTTTATAACCTATGTATTTATAAATTCTCAGGCCTTCAGAGTCACCTTCCCCCTTTACACTCATATAACCTATCCTCAAATATTCTATAGTTAGAGGGATAAATGAGTAAATAATAGCAAAGTAGTATGAAAAGGTAACTCCAGTTTAAGGAATCAGAGAGAAGTCCCTCTTTGGACTCAGCCAGAAAGAGGATTGCATAAGCCATTCACAAAAATGTGGACTCAAGATTAGAAAAGTCACCACAGTCTATTTTGTCCACTTTCCTCATAATGCATAGATCGCTTTACTCTGTAATATCCTCCATGGCCAGGGGTCATTTGACTTAAGCACTTGGAATATCAGGAAACTAGCAGGCATATGAAACTGCTGATATACAACCATTTTTGACACATACAGTGCAACATCATATAATTTAATAATTTCTTCCTTACCATAGACCAAAATCTAACTTTCTGTTGCATTATTACATAGGAATATTATAAAAACTGCTCAGAAGATATTTAAACTCTGTTTTTAGTACATTATTCTGTTGTTTCATATTTCCAGTTTTGTTTTTTAACCCTTGGTGAGTACAAAAAAAAAAGCAATTAAAAACTTATACTACTTCAAAATCATACCTTTTAAAAATTATCTCTTATATCCTAAATAGAATTGTTTCTTGCCCCAAATTGCTTCAGTTCTGTTTATACACTTTTGATCTGATATACTCTTGTGGAGATAAAATGAGGTTGCGGGGTTCCACCACCAAACTCTTCCCTGAATTTTCCTAAATAAGAACCATGTTCTCTTAATAAAGCTGGGTGAAAAAACAATCATGTTCCTTCCTGTCTCTTTATTTCTTAAAGCAACTTTTCCATACCTGTAAGACAGCACCAAAGTATAAAGAAAGCTCAATGGATATGATGTGGAAAATAAATAATTACTAAAATAAAATAAGATCTACTGAAGTCTTTCTGGAAAATATTTGATACTCACCTGGGTCATAATTTAGTCCAGAATGGTCCACAAATGCTATAGACTATTGGGACAAAGTTTGAAGGATATTTACATGGTCTCAAAATCTCTTCCTACAAATTACAAAGGGAGAAAGAATAACTTTAGAGTGACAAAACCTGACAGACATCATATTAAATAAGTCATCAAAGTTAATATTACCAATAATTGGATAAAGTGATAGGGTGTGCCTCCTGATATGTGACGCACTTAGGACAAAATATCAGTTCAATGGCATTCCTGCAAAAATGTATTCTATAAAAACTAAATCTAATCTTGGTGGAGGAAGCATCATCTAACTCAAGTTCAGTTCAGTTCAGTTCAGTAGCTTGGTTGTATCTGACTCTTTGCAACCCCATGAATTGCAGCACGCCAGGCCTCTGTGTCCATCACCAACTCCTGGAGTTCACTCAAATTCATGTCCATAGCTGGAGCAGCCGCGAAGAGATACCCCACATCCAAGGTAAGAGAAACCCAAGTAAGATGGTAGGTGTTGCAATAAATATACTTTAAGTCTATAAACTATTAAGTACTATTTTAGCTATGCCTCACAAATTTTGACAAACAAAACAGTTTCATTAGATTCTAAGTGTTCTGAAATCTTCTTTAAGATAATTTTTCACTGAAGAATTTTGATGTCAGTGTCCAGGCATAAAACAGTTTTTGTTATCTTTTAAAAAAAGGTTTTAATTGTATCACACAGTGATCTAAGCTGCCAACCACCTCACTATCAGCATGCACACATATATATACAAAGCTGTTTATGATACACTTGATCTCTCCAGAGAGTCCTGGAGGAAGCTTGGATTGCCCTGTGCAAACCGTCACTATGGTTATAGCAGATGCTCAGTAAATATGGCAATGCACTCCAGTATTCTTGCCTGGAAAATCCCATGGACGGAGGAGCCTGGTAGGCTGCAGTCCATGGGGCCGCTAAGAGTCAGACAAGACTGAGTGACTTCACTTTCATGCATTGGAGAAGAAATGGCAACCCACTCCAGTGTTCTTGCCTGAGAATCCCAGGGACAGGGGAGCCTGGTGGGCCTCTGTCTATGGGGTCACACAGAGTCAGACATGACTGAAGCAACTTAGCAGCAGCAGCAGCAGTAAATATTTATTACATTAATGATTAAATGAACATAGTATAGATATGTTTGCATGTTTGTGTTTTGAGAGATTTAGAGGTTAAGGTGAAAATATTCACACAAAATATTACTAAAGAATTATGTTGATTTCTGAGTCACAGAAGAAAATAGGTGTCATTACTTTTATATTAGTCACTCAATCGTGCCTGACTCTTTGCAACTCCATGGAGTGCAGCCCACCAGGCACCCCTTTGTGACCCTGTGGACTGCAGCCCACCAAGTTTCACTGTCCTTCACTCTCTCCTGGAGTTTGCTCAAATTCATGTCCATTGAATCAGTGATGCCATCCAACCATCTCATGCTCTGTCACCCCCTTCTCTTCTTGCATTCAATCTTTCTCAAAATTAGGACCTTTTCCAATGAGTCTACTCTTTGCATCAAGTGGCCAAAGTATTGGAACTTCAGCTTTGGCAACAGTTCTTCCAATAAATGTTCTGGGTTGATTAGAATGGACTGGTTTGATCTCTTTGTTTTCCAAGAGACTCTCAAGAGTATTCTCCCACACCACAGTTCAAAAGCATCAATTTTTCAGCACTTAGCCTTATGGTCCAACTTTCACATCTTTTTAAGACAACTGGAAAAACCACAGCTTTGACTATATGGATCTTTGTTGGCAAAGTGATGTCTCTGCTTTTTAATATATTGCCTGGGTTTGTCATAACTTTGCTTCTAGGGATCACATGTCTTTTAATTGCATGGCTACAGTCACTGTCTGCAGTGATTTTGGAGCCCAATAAAAAAAGTCTGTCATTGTTTCCCCATCTATTTGCCATGAAGTGATGGGACCAGATGCCATGATCTCAGTTTTCTGAATGTTGAGTTTTAAGCCAGTTTTTTCACTTTCCTCTTCTCCCTCATCAGGAGACTCTTTAGCTGCTCCTTGTTTTATCCATAAGGATGGTGTCATCTGCATATCTGAGGTTATTGATATTTCTCCCGGCAGTCTTGATTCCAGCTTGTGCTTCACCCAGTCTGGCATTTTACATGATGTACTCTGCATATAAGTTAAATAAGCAGGGTGAAAATATACAACCTTGACTCACTCCTTTCCCAATCTGGAACCAGTCTGTTGTCCTTGGACTGCAAGGAGATCCAACCAGTCTACCCTAAAGGAGATCAGTCCTGGCTGTTCATTGATAGGACTGATGTTGAAGCTGAAACTCTAATACTTTGGTCACCTGATGCGAAGAACTGACTCATTTGAAAAGACGCTGACGCTGAGATAGATTGAGGACAGGAGAAGGGGACGACAGAGGGTGAAATGTTTGGATGGCATCACCAGCTCGATGGACATGGGTTTGGGTGAATTCCGGGAGTTGGTGATAGACAGGGAGGCCTGGCATGCTGCGGTTCATGGGGTCACAAAGAGTCAGACACGACTGAGCGACTGAACTGAACTATTGTTCCACGTCTAGTTTTAACTGATGCTGTTTGACCTACATACAGATTTCTCTGGAGGTAGGTTATGTGGTCTGGTATTCCCATCTCTTGAAGAATTTTCCAGTTTGTCATGATGCACACAGTCAAAGGCTTTGGTGTAGTCAATAAAGCAAAAGTAGATGTTTTTTCTGGAACTCTCTTGCTTTTCCCTGTGATCCAATGGATGTTGGCAATTTGTTCTCTGGTTCCTCTGCCTTTTCTAAATTCAGCTTGCATATCTGAAAGTCCTCAGTTCACATACTGTTGAAGGCTAGTTTGAAGGATTTTGAGCATGACTTGCTAGTGTATGAGATGAGTGTAATTGTGCAGTACTTTGAACATTCTTTGGCATTGCCCTTCTTCGGGATTGGAATGAAAACTGACCTTTTCCAGTCCTGCGGCCACTGCTGAGTTTTCCAGATTTGCTAGCATATTGACTGGAGCACTTTCACAGCATCACGTTTTAGGATTTAAAATAGCTCAGCTGGAATTCATTACCTCCACTAGCTTTGTTTGTAATAATACTTCCCTCTTGACTTCACATTCCAGGATGTTTGGCTCTAGGTGAATGATCACAACATTGTGATTATCTGGATCATTAAGACCTTTTTTATATAGTTCTGTGTATTCTTGCCACTTAAAATCTTCTGCTTCTGTTAGGTCCATATCATTTCTGTCCTTTTTGTGCTCATCTTTGCATGAAATGTTCCCTTGGTATCTCTAACTTTCTTGAAGAGATTGCTAGTCCTTCCCATTCTATTGTTTCCTTCTATTCCTTTGCATTGATCACTAAAGAAGGCTTTCTTATCTTTCTTTGCTGTTCTTTGGAACTCTGCATTCAGATGGATACGTCTTTCTTTTTTTCTCCTTTGCCTTTTGCTTCTCTTCTTTACTCTGCTATTTGTAAACCTTCCTCAGACAATAGTTTTGGTTTTGCCTTTTGCATTTCTTTTTCTTGGGGATGGTTTTGGTCACTGCCTCCTGTACAGTGTTACAAACCTCTATCTATAGTCTTCAGACACTTGGTCTATCAGATCTAATCCCTTGAATCTATTTGTCACTTCCACTGTATAATCATAAGGGATTTGATTTAAGTCATACCTGAAAAGCGTTGTGGTTTTCCCTACTTTCTTCAATTTAAGTCTGAATTTTGCAGTAAGGAGCTCATGATCTGAGCCATAGTCAGCTCCAGGTCTTGTTTTTGCTGACTGTAGTGCTTTTCCATCTTCGCCTGTAATGGTTCAATAAACTTTTATTTTGTTTTAAGGACTAAGAAATTACATGGAATAATAGGAAATTGCCTAGAACCTTCACAGTGACTATGGTAGCTTGAGTCATCCTTCCCAGTGTTTGGTGACAACTGAGTTTTTCAATTCAAATATACTTTTCTGCAAACTCATTAGCACCTCATTTGGTAATGTTGAGCATTTTGTGGCTTCAGTTACAACATATATATTTTGACAACTCTCAATGTATAATTCTTCACCTCACAGGATTTCAAACTTGTGTATCCACTGCTTCCTATTAATAGATATCTCTTGACATCTCAAACTCAACAGATCCAAACCTGCATTTATTATCAGACTTGTAGACCTAGTTTCTCCTCTCATTTGCTCAATTTCAGCTGGGAGGTAAGGGCCAGTGTTGATTCAGTTGACTGATTGTTCAGGCTGCTACTCATTTCTTCACAAATCCATTAAAAACTAGAAAGGATGATTTTATGAAATAGAGAAGAGACATTCTTCATTCAAGTATAACTAAAAAGCCATGCTTTTCTTTTAGAATATTCAATAAGCTAGTTCAAGAGATGGCTACTTAAAATTGTGTCACTATCTTCCTAGCCACTAAAGCCAGGAACCTGAAGGCCACTCCAGATTTCTTCTCTCCTCTCCCTATCTTGTTCCCTCCTGCTTTGTTTGCAATAATACATCCCCTTATTTTTGCTTTTTCAATCTACAAAAACATCTCCAAATACATGCTGGGTTTCTCATTCCAACCCTTAACTTCCCAACCTCAACTGTTTTTCTTTTCACTCTTGGGATATTTCAACTGCTTCCAGGATAATGTTCCTACCTCTGGCTTTGGGCTTTACCTTCACCATATGGTTGACTGTTAACCTACTTGAAGTACAAATGATCAGTACTATCCTTGATCAGCTGGCTTCAGTGGTTCCTCATTTAACTTACAGTGTAAGTTAAGTGCCCTGCGTGCCCCTGCTCTGACCACTCCAACTTCCTTTACAGACTCTCTTGACTTTACCCTTTGTTTCAGTAATCCTGAACTATTTTATATATTTTCCTTTTTGAGGCACACTCTTTGATGACTTTGTAATTTACTTGTGACTCTAATGGTTTCTCTACATAACTTCTACTCACCCTTCAAAGATTATCTCAGGTGGGCCCTCTTCAAGAAACCCCTCCTGCTCCAGTCAGCCTGGTCTGGATAAGAGCTCCTCTAAATCCTATGAATTCCTGGTACACATCTTAATCCAGCTATTTACTGCACTGTATTGACAAGACACACTCTCCCATCAGTTGGTGGTAAATGTCCCAAAATAAAGCCTTTTTTTTTTGGTCTTATACCCCTAGCACTATATTTAAGTCATCTACAATAAAGAATCAGTAACTGATGCTGAGGAAAATGTATACCTTAGATGTGTACACTGAGGTGAACCACAGGTTCTCAACACTGACTGTAAATAGGAATCTTTAAAAAATACAGGGACCAATGACCCATCCCTGACCATTTAAGTCAGAAACTGTGAGGAGAGTGGCAGGGTTGGGATGAGGATCACCACTGTGAGATTTAAAACTCAACTAATAATGTGTGAGACTGAAGCCAATTGGTTAGATGATCACTGGGCAAGGATTTGGAAATCCCAGTGGCTCAGTAGGTGTAGAATCCATCCGCCTGTAATGCCAGAGTTGCAGGAGACATGGGTTCAATCCCTGGGCCGGGAAGATTACCTGGAGGAGGAAGTGGCAACCCACTCCAGCATTCTTGCCTGAAAAATTCCATGCACAGAGGAGCCTGGAGGGCTACAGTCCAAAGGGTCACAAAGAGTAGGACACGACTGAGCAGCCACATGCATGTTAGAGACAGATGGAAGTGTTGATATTTGAGGCATCTTTCATCCATGAAATTCCATGAGATGATTGCTGGAAATATGCTTATTACTGGTGAATATTTTCAAAATATACCCTGCACAACAGAAAGGTTATTTTGTTTTACACCCAGGTCACTTATTTGACCAGCCAGGGATGACTGTGAATCACTCCACAACCTTAATGCTTTTGAAAGAACATTCACCAGAAATACACATGTATTTGTTTAAAATAATGTAAGAAAAGAGTAGCAAGTGGAGAAAAAGAAGAGTGGGCTTTAAATGCTTTATACATTTATGTCATGATATTAGGGAAAGAAGTCTCAAATATAAATACTTCCTGGTTCATGCAAAAGGCCATGTTCAAACCTTATTCCTTTCTTGTTTATGGTGATGATAATGATGGGCAATATATTTTCTCTCTTTTGTAATATCTATGTCTACTGTACCAGAGAGCTATGCCACATGTTGATTTTAGAAGCTTTTATAATTTATTGGACTTGCAATAAGTTCTATGTGGAATAAGAAAGAGTAGTTTGGGACATCAGTATTTGTGAGAGGACTAAATGACTCTAGTTAATGATTTTCCCATTAAGAATACTTTTTAAGAAAACAGTTAAGTTTTGAAAATAAACATCAAAACAGTAAAAAAAAGGGGGGGGGGAAGGAACCCCTTTTAAAATGATCATTTAAATGTTAGACAAATACCCTAAAATCTTACAATCTCAAAAGTCACATTCAAACTCTCAATCTGTTTGATTAAAAAAAAAGTTTAATGAACTGTAAAATAAATACACTTCCATTAAATATTAAATAAATTATTTACAACTTGAAAAAATAGTTTTTATCTCCATGCATCTTTATGTACAGAAATAAGACTTAGCATTAAAAAGTTGACAATTGAAAGTTTAAAACCATCAGAACGAAAAGGTTCTATTGTCTTAGGATTTGCTGAAAAGAAGAACCCATGTATCACTTGCAGCTGTGACTTGGCAGTGACTCCGATCTGATACCCTGTTGGAAGATAAAATGAACTGTTAGAGACAGCCCAATTCCAACACAGCTTTGAGATAAGGTCAAAGAATAATCATCAATCAGAATTTCTGCCAATTTTTTTTTTCCCCCTAGGATGTCTTGTGGAAAGTGCTAAAAGCTTTTCAGAGACAAACTAGCCCTTCTGACTTGAATCTGTCTTTCACATCTGCTTCAGTTATATGCATACTTGGGTAGAAGACTGTGTGTTCAAACCTGTTTCATCAAATTCTGTTTATTAAAATTACAGCACTGAGAATAGTGATGAGAAATAGTTTTCCTAACCAAATCTATGAAGCGGACATAATTAAAAACACAGATTAAGTGGCTCAGTATATTTATGATATACAGTTAATTTAGGATAATTAGTACCAAGGGCATAATAATAGTAGCTACCAGTTAATAGGCAGCCACAATGTGCCAACACAGCATATTCCTTTTCCTAAGTCATTCCAGACCTCCTTTGAGAAATTTCAACAACGAAAAATAAACGCTTATTCATGCTGGTGACTTTAGCTTCAGAACATTAAGCCAATTCATTAATAACTTTTGATGAATAAGTATTGAGTATAGCATCGGCATGGATAATTATCTATTTCATGACTTACTGAGCTCATTCTGTAATAGGCTCAGAACACAATGCCTGTACTTAACCAATGCTAAAGATAGTGTTCTCCAAGCATCTGGAATGTTAATAAAAAATGGAACTGCATATTTGGTAGATTTAGGATTTGGCTTAGAAATATGCATATTTAGCAAGTATCTCAAGTAATTCTTAAGGCAATTGAAGGCAAAAAATAATATTGGGCTGTTTTTCTGTAAGATTGTAAGGAGTTTTTCTGTAAGATTGTAAGGAAAAATCCTAACATACTTTTTGGCCAACCCAATAACTTAAGGATGTTTCCAAAATGTCTCAGGAAATGGAGTTCCTTCTTTTGACTGATGTTAAGAGTGTCCTTAATCTCCTTGCCTCCCCCTTCCTGTGGAAGTGTGCTTCATAAGCTGTTGACTTTAGTTATCAATGAAATATCCCTCTCCATACCTTCTCCATACAACATGCTCAGTTCTCTCTCTCTACAAAAATTAAAAAAAAAAAAAAATAGGAACTATAATCTGTACACTAACCAAGTTTCCTCTCAAGTGAGCCCCTTTCCATTCCTGCTTCTTTTCTGTGCAAGGCTATCCCACTGCTGTTTCTACTTCCTCACATCTGTAGTGCAGGTGCGCTGATGTTGGCTCTCCACCACATGAGCTCAGCCCATCAGTTCAGCCTTATCTTCTCCAACACCATTTGAACTAGGTCATCTTTCAAACCTTTCTAAAATAATCTAGCCCATCTCACACTATTGATCTTCCTTTCCACTTATAATCACTTGTCCCAGTCTCATCAGTTCTTTGAGGCTCACTTCCAATGCCGTCCTCTATCGCATCTTTTTCTGCTCCCTACATGCAGCCCACTGGATTCTACTCTCCTTCACTGGAAACTCCTCATATTCCATTAGTTCATTTTTTATGACATATATTTTACTCCCCCTGATATTCTCCTTTCTTGCTTTTTTTTCTATCTTCAAAACACTAAGCTCTTTGAGAACAGAATTTGTGTCTTCTTCATTTATCTATCCCTTAGAATAATAAGGACATGGTCCATTCTCAGTATGGAACTGCAAACTCAAACTGAAAGAATAACACTTTTGTGTAGCCAATGTTCATAGTGTACCATTAAGAAAATTTGCCTTTCTCATTTTTCTTCAGACAATAGACGTTGTGTTTTTTAAATTGTAAAATATTACTTAAAGATATCTTTTAAAGCTCCAGCCTGCAGTAATACCTTCAGTTACGCTACAGAGTGAGCATTTCCATTTTCTTGTCGAAGTTTCTTTCGTTCTTCAGCGACACCTTCATATCCCCTGAGGTATCGTCTTCGAAGCCTTCAGAGAACAAGATATTCTACTGTCATCAAAGTTCTATTCATATATACATTGACTGGGGTTTCATGAGCACAGGGAATTTCTTTCATGAGTCCTTATGGACCACTGTACACTTACGGACCACTCCACCAAACCCAAAACTAAAGCCAGCTAAAAAGTATCACCAATGTTCTTTTAAGGGAATCTTTATCTTGATTTTATATAAACATATTCCCAAAGTACTGAGATTTAAACAAATGTGCATTGGGATGCAAACTTTTAGAAGGCATGAAATATATCCATATTTTCCCCCAAAACAGCACAATTACAGCCACAACTGGAAAAAGATAGTAAGTTTTACCACAGAAGGGCTGTATGCTTGCACAAACTAATGTAAATGCTTAGGTTTGGTTTTTTTATTCAGGCTTAAAAACAAATTGATTTTATTTCTAAATATAATAAATATTTCTAATTTAATTTATTTCTACCTGATACCATAAAACTCAATGGTCTGAAATGTTTCAGTGTTTTTCAAGCAGTTCAATTTTTATTAGCTTTTTTATCTACTAAATGTTCTTATTAAATCTTAAGAACTTTAGTTGTGATGTTTGGGAAAAAACTGATTTCAGTTATGAAAAAGCAGCAACTGTGTCTTAGGCTGATATTTGCGATGTGTTTCAAATACAGGGAAGAATACAAAAGAAAAGGAAAACATGACAAAGTTTTTCCATACTTTTCCAAAGGATTATTTAATATTTCAACTTGAATAATTATGAATTTTTGAATAATTCTTTCAAAACATCTTCCCTAACTGGCAGTTTCTTCTTCTGTAATTCTACGTCAAATAATAATGGTGTCTGAGTGTATTTTTCCCAAACACATTTGCATATCATATCGGGCTTGAGGTACCAACAGATCGAAATAATTTCTCAGATGTGCAAAACAAATTTAAACCACACATCAAACTTTAAGTGCATCATAAAATTGTGTTTTACTTAGCATTTTATCATTAGCTGATCTGAGTTTAAACTAATAGTAAACAATGACAGAAGATAATTCCTTGTTTCCTGAATGGCAGGAGGAGTAGATCATGTATACAATCCAGTTGTTAAAAGTAATTTACCAAGACCTAAAATTAGAATAATGAGTCTTGCTTTTCCCAAGCTCCAGTAGCACATGAGTCATTACAGAGCCATTCACACCCTCCCCGGAGCTCCTTAATCTACTGACTTTTGTTTGACAGACAATGCCATTTTTACATACCCACCAGTGGCTACTACATAGGACAGTCTTATTCTAACATTCATTGGTCATGAAGTGAAGTAAGTGATCTGTTATTATGAGCACAGGGAAGATACTGCTAGAATGAAACAGTAATAGAATTGTCCCTGCTTCCTACGCCATGCCATATGGAGGAAATGTTTTGTTTTTCTTTTTAGTAATTGAATTCCCATACTGCATTTGACAATAACAAAATAGGCATAAGCTCTAAGTCAGTACCATGCTATCAAATTCCTAACTCAGAATTCTGCATTCTGATAGAAGTAGAAGACATCTTTTCTTGGATGCTGGTTTGAAGCTCTTTGTGAATTTTTAGTATCAAACAATGTCTCTGACAACCTAGTTCTTAATTAGCTTCTGGGAAGCTTGCTTAAGCTTAATATACTAATAGAAGATATCAACAATCTGAGATTCAGAAGTAGCCATGAGTAGACATATAACATGAAACAAAACCATCAATTTTTAAGTTCAAGAAAAGGGGTTCATATATTAAGCTTCAATGGTGGCCAAAGGAATACACTTAACCATATTCTGTGAATTGTCAATAAAGTGTAAAGATATGGCCAGATATCACGTACCACTAATAGAATAACTCACGTAAAATATGATACCACATTAAGATAGAAATCCTGGAAAAAAATCAACCTGGCATTACTTTAGTAGGGATTTTAAAGACATGCCTTACTTACAGGATTGCAATAACAACAGCAATAGCTGTGAGGGTCATGGTGGAGATGAAAGCAGCTATAGCTGCTAAAGCAATTTTTGATAAATCGCTGTCGACCATGCTCTGAGTCTTCATGGACTTTTCCCCACATCGTTCACCAAAGTACTCTGGATAACATCTGCAAATAACCCACATTTTAAAATTATAATCACTGAAAATATTCCAATAAATTTTACATTTACTTTCCAGATCACAAACCATCATTAATTCTAGCATTCAAAATATCAGTCCAGGCATTTATCTGTATTTCAAAATGATGAGCTGTAGAATGCATTCGCACCTAAGGTCTATCAGTATAAGAACAAGTTGAGATTAGTCTGGGTGTGATATTCCAAGAGGACACGCCTTTTCATTCTTTGTGCTCCTTGTATGACCAACTGATGAATTCAGTGGCTTGTTATGCAGCTAATACATTCCACTACCATTTAATGTGCTAGCAGCTTTTAGGGAGAAGGAAGCAAGAACAACGTTAAGTGAAAACTACTTTAGTTCCTCTTTTATCAAGAGGTTTTGTAAAATATATATTGCAAAATGATGATTTCCACCAGGGTTCAGCAAACTATTGCCCACAGGTCAAATCTGGCCATTTGCTAGGTCTTTTATAGCATGCAAGCAGAAAAAAAATTTTTTTTAATAGTTTTAAATGGCCATGTTTTAATTGGTTATATGATAACCATACATAATCTTGATCCACAACACCCAAAATATTTCATGTCTGCTTCTTTAAGGAAGTTTGCCAACTCTTGGTCTATATATTGGGAAAAAAAATAAATGTTTTTTTGCAACTAGGGGTTTCATACACAGTGTTAGAAATATAGAACTCCATAAGATTTAGGGCAACTTACTGGCATGATACTATTTCCAGTTGCTCTAAAAATGTGCAGTTTCCATGAATGCAGAAATTTTGAAATTCTGTATCACACAGATTTTTCTTCTTTCTGTTTCTTCTATTTTTTCCATTTTTGCCTCCCTTTTTCTTTCTCTTGGGTTTATCTGAAGTCTTTTCACTTTCTGTTTTGTTTTTCTTAGGCTTAACTACCTGTTCAACTAAAAAAATAAAAAAGAAAAGGAAAGATTTATTGACAAAAGTCTCTCTTTATGTGGAACACCATTTTGAAGACATAAGAGAAAAATGTCCTAGCAATGAAAGTTCACAGGGTAACAGCCGATCAGTCTCATTTTTTAACACAATCATATACAATAATTGAACAAAGACAATATCTGCACTATGTGGCACTTAGAATTTGAATACATTTGTTATTTTATTAGCTTAAAAACATATTTTGATTTATTTGTATCAATATTATTATTACTGATAACAGGAATAATAGGAGTTACTTGTCTAAGAAAATCCATGAAATATTTTAAACATTTGTTTTTACTTTAATACATACCAGGTTCTTGGTAACAAGCATTAATTTAATTAAACCCAAATCACACTTGAATGTAGTTACTATCCACATGATATAGATGAGAAAAAGTAGAGTCGAGTAAAGACAAGTAAATTGCACTAAGATAGTAGCTAGAAAATGGCAGTGCTGGGATGTTAAAGCCTATTAATACCCAATTATATTATATTTTCTCTGGGAAAAGCTAAGTTCCATTAATTAAAGTGGGGTTTGAGTATATTTGATGATTTTTTTATTCATATCTCTTGTGCTATCATAGTTGGGAATTGGTGTGTATTACCTGAGGTGGAGAAAATAGAATTATACATTAGAGTTAACTTTCTTCAACTCCCTGATTACAACAGATTATAATTAATTGATACTTTCTGGGAGCTAATTTCTGTGATCAACCTATCTGAAAAATAGAAGTCCAGAAATATTTGTACTTGATGCTTCATAGGTTCATCCTAACTCTTCAGATTAACAGAAACCTTTGTTCAGTGTTATAGCTATGCAGGGTATAGTTTACCCACACATTAAATATAAGAAGGAGGAGTTTCTGTGTTAGAGCTATGCATTTTGTTTTACTAATCTCTGTATAGGTTTATCTGAGCAAGTATTTAGTGAGCCCAGAGAAAAGAGTCATAAAATCATAATAAAGTTAGTCATAATGGTTCTGCAGTGCCAGTAAATAAAGAACTCTAGAAACATAAGGAAGGGTAGCAAAGCTGGAGCTCTGTGATTAAGGTAATGAAAAATTAAATACTTTGAGTATTTTAGCAGTCATTATATCAACATTAACAATAGCCAAATTAGGAGCAATGTTTAATAGGTGGCTATGCAATTTTTGTGTTGAAACTTCCCTCTGATGATAAGAAAAGTACCCCAAATTAGAACAGTTTCTCTAACAGAAACATTTTAAATCTATATTAAAGCACTTTTACAGATACATTACAAATTTTAATCAGAGATAAAACTTCACTATGCTGAAGTGCTACAATAGACATTATCTTCATGGATCAATTTTCACTGTATTTTACAGTGTATTGTAATTTTGGCCCCTAACCATTTTCATTCATCACCATCAATTCATTTGGCCTTATGAAATGTTAACTTGAAACATCTTTAAGAGAAAAATTTCTTAATGGTCTCATCTCATTCCCCTCCCAAAATAAGAATTATAGACGGACCCCTTTCCCACCTTATGTAAAAGCACATAAGGGAGGTGTGGAGCAAGGGAGGAAAATGGAGTGTTTGATAAAACTTTTCCCACCTTCATTGTCTTCATGTTATCACTTGCTATTCCTTCACCAGTTCTGGGAGCTAGACAGAGAGGAGGAGTCAGGGAAACTAAGATCAGGAAAGAAGACGCTTTAAACCCTGCCTTCATAATGGATGTTCCTGGGATATTTAGATCTGATTTACTGATGACCTTGTCTGCCCTCAAACTCCAAAGTAATATGAGAGTAATGAACAATAGTGACCTCTTACTCTGGTACCCTCATTTTAAGTAAATGCTCTTTTTGAAAAATCAGATAACAGCAGAAGAGAAGAAATTATAGGTCACTATTACTTAACTGACAAATGAGATTTGGGGTTAAACAGAAATTTTAGTGACATAAAACCCATGCATAATTGGTCTTTAATATTTCCAGAAAGTGCTATTACTATTATTATTACCAATGTTGCAACACAATACACAGTGGCTAAGATCCAATCATTCTTTTCCCATTACATCTTTCTATTCCCTTACCTGGGTCTCCTGCACTGCAGGCAGATTCTTTACCAACTGAGCTATGAAGGAAGCCCTATTTGTGTCCAACTGCAGTTATTTAGAGAATAATGGTTGTGGGGAATGGCTATAAAAGCTGATACATAAAGTATATGGAAACCTGTACGCAAGACAGCAAAAGAGACACAGATGTATAGAACGGCCTTTTGGACTCTGTGGGAGAGGGAGAGGGTGGGATGGGTTGGCAGAGTGGCAGTGTAACATGTGTGATATCATAAGTGAAACGAATCGCCAGTCCAGGTATGATGCAGGATGCAGGATGCTTGGGACTGATGCACGGGGATAATCCAGAGAGAGGGTGTGGGGCGGGAGGGGGGAGGTAGGGATCGGGATTGGGAGTTCATGTACACTCGTGGCTGATCCATGTCGATGTGTAGCAAAATGAATACAGTATTGTAAACAAAACAAACTAAAAAAATAAAAATTAATTAAAAAAATAAAGTATATGGGATGGTTGATGTCTATATTGGTTTCTCACATGAGGGAGTGGTCATGTGGCCGAGTTCTGAAATCCAACAGATTGGAGTTTCTCATTCTGGCTGTGGAACTTTGGGCAAAATGCTTAACCTTCTTAAGCTTCAGTTATCACATCTGTAAAATGATAACAATTCCTACCTCATAAAGTTGCGAAGATTAGACTTACCAGACATGAAACGTTTGTTAGAGCTCCAGACACAAAGGTTGTGCCCACTAAAAGCTCTTTCTATCTCAGTTTCCAGCTTAACTAGCGGGATGCACAACAGTCATACACACAAGAAAGCCATTGGAAGATCTTGGAGAGGCTTTTCTTTTGAAGCAGCTTTGCTCATACAAACCACATATCTTATAGGCTATACTGTCACCTTCTCCTCTACTCACCTCTGACTGAATCATCTATAATATAGCCAGACATCTGTGGTTCATTATCATACTCTTCTGCATAGTCATAGTCCATCGCCAAGGACAGTTCGCCACCAGGAGGCGTTTCACTTGCAAAGAAAATCTCACTTCCTGAGGTCCCCTCAAATGCGTCAGCGCTGTGGTCCCCAGAAAATGGTTCCCCTTTTCCAGAGTAGGTGTCATTGACATCTAATCCAGCAGTATAATGGGCTATGGGAGTGAGAATAAGAGGAGAAAAGAAAAAGTAAAGCGGGGTGCCTTTTCTCTCCAGTCAATTCTGTTCAGAAGGAATGTTTATCTTCAAAGCAGTGACTGCACATGTGTTATTGTTTGTGATTGAGTCACTTATGAAAGCTGCTTCATACTCTGCCGACAAGCAAACTCAACTGTCCCAGTTACAGAGCTTCTTTCATTTAGGTTTTCTTTTCCACAGATAATCTACATTAATTTCCACATTAAAAACCCGGCAAATAGGCAAATTAATGTAATATAATTATTTAAGAGGTAACAATATGACCATAACTTCTAGAATGTTACCTGTTCCATTTTAATAAACATATTCTAGAGATAAATCCAATATCTTTTTAACACATGCTTACCTTTTTAAAAAGAGTATGCATATCAAATGTAAAAAGTAATATGAATAGTGTTGATAATAAAATTTCTTACTGTCATTGTTTCTTATTATTGCCCTCAAATAGAGAAGAAACTAGGGACTAGGTAAGACTTGGGGGCCAGTTTCAAGCCCCTGCTTTATCGTTTGTTGCTTAGTGGCTAAATCGTGTAGAACTATTTTGCGACCCCATGGACTGTAGCAAGTCAGGCTCCTCTGTTCAAGGAGTTTTCTAGGCAACAATCCTGGAATGGGTTATCATTTCCTTCTCCAGGGGATCTTCCCAACCTAGGGCTCGAACCGGAGTCTCCTGCCTGGCAGGCGGATTCTTTAGGTCTTAAAACAGTGTCAGAGTGGTGCTTTTAAGTAGAATTTCTCCCTGGGACGATGCCAGGCCCTCTAGAATGGTAAAAACAAAATCACTTGACAGAGGAGACGGAGAATTTAGGTAGGAGGTAGAACTCCTTGGTCTGGGACTTAACTACTCTTCTCCAAGATCTCTGGAAATCACTTTACCGCTCTGGACCTCTGTTTCTTTATCTGTGAAAGGAAGGGTCTGGATCACCCGATCTCCAAGCTCTCCTTCCTCTGGACTAAAGTGAGAGTACAAAGACTGTCAGGCACCCTCCTGCTGGCCTGGAACCTCTAAGACACCCGGCCTCCTTTCTCTACCTGCATAGGAGGGGCCGGTATGTCGATTACTTCCCATCGGACAGAATCGGGGGACACCCAGAGGCGGCTTTCTTTTTCCTTCTTTCCTTTTTTTTAAGAGGCAGCAGCAAAATCCAAGAGGAGACCTGTTCGGCCTCAAGCTCCAGGCAGCTCAGAGCCGGGGTGTTCTCACCTGAGCCGAAGATGAGGAGCGACAGCACCACGGGCGCCGGCGGCAGCAGCGGGAATCTCATTGGTCCCTCGGAGCGGCGGCGTCGCGGTCTCTGGGGCAACTCGGCCGGGAGCTGCGGGCGGGAAGAGGCGGTGGTGGCCGAGAGCCGGGACGCGGGGGGCCGCGTGGCCGAGCTCGCAGGCCGGGCCAGCCTGGGGCGCTGGAGGCAGCGCTGGAGCTCGCCTCGGGATGTCTGGGCTCAGCTTCCCCGGGCTCAGGCTCGGGCGCCAGGTGTGCGAACATTCCGGAGGTGCTGAGCGCACCTGCCGCTTTATAGGCCGGGCGGGGACCCGGGCCCCGCTTGTGACGTCACGCCGCCGCGGAGGGTGGAGGCGGGCGGCCTCCCGGGAAGAAGTTACTACCCGAAAACCACGCACGGATGCCAGGCGCCCCACCTCCTGGGACCGCAGAGAGCCGCTGGAAGGAAGTGAAAATTAAACCTCTCGCTGCAAGCTGAAAAAAAAAAAAAAATGAGCAGATCCATACAAGGGCCGGCAGTGGAGTTTGGGAGCTAGGAGCTGACATTCAAAGCTCCCGAACTTTCAACCCATCTGAAAATCCTGGGAATATGCTTTCGTTGATCTTAGTGTTACCACAGACAGGAATTAACTAGAAAAAAATTCCATTTTGAAATGTTAAAGTACCTTAAGATCAGGAGTGACTTAACAATGGCCCGATGTCTTTAACAATAACGGTTATAATATGACCGCAGAGCCCACCTCCTAATGAGAAGCTGCTTTATTTACCTTATCTCACCCGGGGGCCCTTCCGAACCCACTACGGTGCAGTGGTCAGAATTTCCAACCACCTCCGGTCCAATTTCTTTTTGTAGCCCAGGGATCCGTCCTTGTCAAAGTTCTTTATTGATTTTTTTTTTGGCAGAACAATACACTAAAAATATTACCAATACCACCTAACTCAAAACCTAGGGAGGTCTAAGTATCATTTTCCCTGTTTTACAAGAGGGACAAATGTCAGCTTTACAAGGCAGGGAGGACTTCACACAGCTGGTCATGGCAGGAGCCAGATAGATTCATCTTCAACCTCATCTCACTCTTAAACTTTCTTTCCACTATGATAAAAGGATTTAGACTAAACTTCTCTTTGAAAAGAGAATTTCTACAGGAGAATAATATTTAACCTAAAGGAATAATCTCTGCTGATAGCATATTGGCATTGGATGAAGAGTGGTAGCAAGATTTTGCTTCTGGAATCCCAAGACAGAATGGGCCAGCTTTGAGAGTCCATTTAGAACCTAGCAGGGCATTTTAATCATGACAAGTAGATAAAGTGAAGAGAGAGGGAGAGAGTTGATTAATTTGACTAACTTCGATGTGGAGACAACTCCAGAACTTGATTTTTCATGACTTAAAGAAGAGAAAAAAGCATTGTTCTAAGTATTTCTTTGTCCTAAAGGTATCTGTCTCTTCTGTGAGTGTTCCAGTAAAACAGTTCATTTTAGGAATGTGGGTCACGGTGGCATGTGTCCTAATTCTGGGAAACTTTTAAAGTTGCGTGTTTTTTATGACTTGCCATAATAATGTAGGCTAAATAGTACCTTACATTTAGTAGGATAAAATAAACAGTCATGACTCATGTCTTTGCTCCTATTGGACATTTGTTGAGACCACATTTTGTGTATTTCACTTGTTTTCCATTTTATGCAGGGAGATAATTAAATGATGACCAGTTCCCAGTAGCTCAAGGAGGTGAAAGTCAGATGCAGAGTAAAGTAGGTCTGTTATATCAGATAAGAAGGATTGAGTCCCATGGAAAACCAGGATGCAGTTTAGTTTTTGTTCTGTGTATCATGGAAAGCATTGTGGAAAGATGGAGAGGTCACTCAATGGTCTTCCCAGAAGCAAGTGTAAATGAAAAGAGTACCTGAAGACAAGGTGTGACCGAGAGTGGAAAAATCAGATGAGAAAGATGACCCTGCCCATTCCAGGGTGAAGCAGGGGCCTGCATGGTCATCCTTTTTGCTGGATGAGGTGACTGTGATTCAGAGAGACTCACAGTCTTACCAGCAGATTTCAAAAGATGGTGGAGATTTTGTTTAGCGTGCAGATTGTTGCCTAGGCCAGTATATCTTTCTGCTCTCATAGGTTTTGATTCTGTTTTCATCCTTCTCTTCCTCTCTTCTTCCTTTCTTCTTATTGAAAGTGAAAGTGGCTCAGTCATGTCTGACTCTTTGCGACCCCATGGACTATACAGTCCTGGAATTCTCCAGGCCAGAATACTGGAGTGGGTAGCCTTTCCCTACTCCAGGGGATCTTCCCAACCCAGGGATCGAACTCAGGTCTCCTGCATTGCAGGCGGATTCTTTACCGGCTGAGCCACCAGGGAAGCCCTTCTTCTTACCGAGGTGAATGCAAGTTGTGCATAACCTATCATTGAAAGTGTTTCACTTTGAAGTGAAAGTGAAACTGGAAATTGTGTTGTCTTTTTCCAGCTGGAAATTTAGAGGGTGATAATTTACATTAGTGTGGAACATAACATAGCATCACAGGGACTGAGTGCTTAGTATGAACTTGAGATTCAAACCAATTGAGTTTTCATATACAAATTTCACCATATAGTAAATTACTTAATATCTGAAAGACTCTGGATTCCTCATCTGAAAATAAGAATAAAGATACCCAAAGCAGATTAGGTAAGATACATAAACAATAGCACAGATCCTACTTGTAGTGAGTATACAATAAATTAATAAACTTGACTGTTATTAAATATTATTAACCTTAACATTGTGATAGTTACATTATATTAATCACACAGAAGAACTAAGTGACCCTTAGAAATGTAGCTACTCACAGAGTAAGTGATCAGTAATCTCCTCCAACACTTTCAAGCAATGAAATTTGTGCCCACTTCACATTAAAATTAAGTATTTTGGCATTATGGTGCATCACAGGATATCACGGGGTGTCATAATAGTTGCATCACAAAGGCAGCACCCCTTGATGACTCATGGCATTCAGGAATATATGCATGAGAAGGAAACCAGCCCCATGTAAGTGTGGGGTTCTTTACATTCTGATTGCTAAGTTGAGACCAGGAGGAGCAATTTCAAAAAATTCAAGTAGAGAAGCAACTCTTTTTATTCTAGTAAATTAACAATTCCCTCATTGGTTTGATATTAAAGGCAGCCCCAAAGGCAAATGTTCCTAGCCAGTCACACACTCTTTTGGTGCCTAGTATCTAGAACCTGATGATATTTCATATGTGGAGTGGAAAGAAGTCACTTAACTCTGCTAAAAGATGTTCTATAGAACCCACAGTAGAATTAGTTTTTGTTCATATAGCTGATCTTGAAATTTTACAAATAGCGTCAGAGTCTGAGTAAATATTACATCATGGTCATTTTTATGAGTCAACATATGAACTCTCAAACTAAAATTAAGAAATTCTCTAAAATATAAGCAAGAGTTCACATATTATTAACAGACGCATTAGCTCCACTTAGATGTCTATAATTTTCTACTTTTCATCTTGGAAATATCCACTCTAAAGAGTATGTAATTTCTAGTTCCTTCAAAAAGACACCTTAAATGAATTTGATTGTTTTAATTTGACAGAATGAAATAAAATTTCTTGCTCTTTGTATCCTTTACATGATGACTCTTCCAGAGCAAGGATCAGAAGATGAGACTGAAAGTCATAAATGATTTGATACAGTGGGAACTAAGTAAACACAATATACATTAAAATATGTGCAAAAATCAGTCCTCTGGGTAGTTCATTTATTCAAGTATATTTTGAGAACTAGATATTGGGTTAGAACTTTAAATTAGTCATAGTGTCCTTATTTTTAAAGTCTTTACATTCTATTAAAGAGAAACATATAGTAACCAAGCAAACAATACACAAAATAAATCTAGGTAGTGAAAAGTGCTAGAAAGGAAATAGAATGTGTGATATAGAGAACTTGAATGGTGGAAGATGATGATATGAAGAAATACAAGGTAGCCCCTACACTTAAGTAGTTCATATTTCCTCCCTAGAGGAAACATGGCAGGGTAAAATGGGGAGGATTATCCTATGGAATGATAATGACAGTGTCTAAGAGCAGAGATAGACTTGCAGGCTTCCCAGGTGGCGCTAGTGGTAAAGAACCTACCTGCCGATGCGGGAGACCTAAGAGACACAGGTTCGATCTCTGGGTCAGGAAGACCCTATGGAGAAGGAAATGGGAGCCCACTCCAGTATTCTTGCCTGGAGAACCCCAGGAACAGAGGAGCCTGGAGGGCCACAGTCCATGGGTTGCAAAGAGTCGGACACCAGTGAAGCGACTTAGCACATACACACACGGAGACAGACAGACATAAGCAGTAATGAACAATAGAAACAGGCATATACAAGAAGAATGAGGAACACAGAGGCCTTAAACTGGACCTCAAACGTAGACTATTTTAGGACATTGTTGAAGGGTCTATTCCACTAATCATTTCTTAAACACCTTTCTTAGCAGTGCTAGACAAGAGCTGTTCTTAGTTCTTAAGCAAAGGTTAGCTGATCAGAATCATCTGAGAACTTTTACAAAATGTACTCTCCATTTTCCTCTCTTGATTCAGTATGTCTGATGTGAGTACTTGGCCTGTGTATTTAAAAAAAACAAACCAACAACTTTCAGGAAAATTCTGGTGTGTACCTCTGATTAAGAACTACTCCACTAGGGAATATAGGTAAAAAAAATCAAGGTACATTCAGAGAGATTATAAAACAGTGAGGCTGCATGTTCATAGAGATGGAAGATTTGTTTGAAACATGAAGGATGGAGAAATGAATTTCAATAGGAAGCATGTAAGTGTGATGAAGACATTTATCTTATATCTAAGAAACTCATCCTACAAATTGATTTAGATATTTTTAATTTAGTAATAAGGAACTATTTTAATGTAATATGTCTGAATATATGAAAAAGAAAAAATCTACTTTGCATACAGTCCTTCAAGACACAGTTTCCCACAAGAATGGGGTCACATCTATACCAAATTATTATGGGTTCTCACTCAATTCTGAATGTAAGATCAGAAAACTGGATGTCCATAACCATCATCATACCTTGCGTTAGGAAGCATGTATAATTTTAGTGTGCTGTTATTCCTTTATGAATTTAGGATTTTAGGATAAGATTTGACATTTTATTATTTCTTAAAATATGTTGAGGTCAAATGGTCAAAGTATATTAGAGTCCTATAGAAGACTTTTGTAATTTACCAATTTTAGTCAATAAATAATGATATCCTTAATTCATTTTTTCCAAAATTAAAAAATATGTTGGTGTGCTTAATCTTCCTTGAATGCATTTCTAATTTCCTTAGCTTCTTGCATTTTATTTTATAAATTATCATTCCAGTTGTCAAAAATTCAATATTGTGTGATGACCACTTTTTCATAGATGTGGAACTCTTGTTGTTATTATTCAGTTGCTTAGTCATGTCCAACTCTTTGCAGCCCCATGGACACCAGACTTGCCTGTCCTTCACCATCTCCCCAAGCTTGCTCAAACTCATGTCCATTGAGTCAGTGATGTCACTCAACCATCTTGTCCTCTGTCATCCCCTTATGCTCCTGCCTTCAAACTTTCCTAGCATCAGGGTCTTAATGAGTAGCTCTTCACATCAGGTGGTCTAAGTATTGGAGCTTCAGCTTCAGCATCCATCCTTCCAATGAATATTCAGGGTTGATTTCCTTTAGGATTGACTGTTACTTGCCTTCTTTTACTTAAAAATTGACAACATACACATACATTTAGCAACTCAATGGTGATATTATTAATGATACATATTTGATGTTTCTATTATCACTTTAGATAGTCTCTCTAAGCCTTTTGATGAAAGTAAAAGAAGAGAGTGAAAAAGTTGGCTTAAAGCTCAACACTCAGAAAACGAAGATCATGGCATCTGGTCCCATCACTTCATGGGTAATAGATGGGGAAACAGTGGAAACAGTGTCAGACTTTAATTTTTTGGGCTCTAAAATCACTGCAGATGGTGACTGCAGCCATGAAATTAAAAGAGCTTACTCCTTGGAAGAAAGTTATGACCAACATAGACAGCATATTCAAAAGCAGAGACATTACTTTGCCGACTAAGGTCCATCTAGTCAAGGCTATGGTTTTTCCAGTGGTCATGTATGGATGTGAGTTGGACTGTGAAGAAGGCTGAGCATCGAAGAATTGATGCATTTGAAGTGTGGTGTTGGAGAAGACTCTTGAGAGTCCCTTGGACTCCAAGGAGATCCAACCAGTCCATTCTGAAGGAGATCAACCCGGGGATTTCTTTGAAAGGAATGATGCTAAACTGAATCTCCAGTACTTTGGGCACCTTATGCGAAGAGTTGACTCATTGGAAAAGACTTTGATGCTGGGAGGGATTGGGGGCAGGAGGAGAAGGGGACGACAGAGGATGAGATGGCTGGATGGCATCACTGACTCAATGGACGCGAGTCTGAGTGAACTCCGGGAGTTGGTAAGGGACAGGAGGCCTGGCGTGCTGCGATTCATGGGGTCGCAAAGAGTCGGACACGACTGAGCGACTGAACTGAACTGAACTGAACTAAGCATTCATCTATTTTTAGCAAAGCTATGTTATATTACATATAGATTTTGCTGTATTTTCCCATGATCACAACAGACTTTTTCTCCCCTGAGTTTAGTAAGAATAGCAGTTTTTAAAGATCATAAGTGAAGAGAAGACTATTTTGTTGAGTAGATCACTCGTGTACAGTCTGTCCTAAGCAGAGACAGATTAAATCACAAATAAAATGACCTTTGTATATCATACTTCCCAAATCTTTCTGAATGTATGCCCTGAAATTATGTGACCAGAATAAGAAGAAGGTAACATGGAAAAATACATACACACATGGAACTCATGGATAAAGAAGAATTGAAAATACAGCCATACATTTTATAAACATTAAGTGCATTTTTAGTAATCTTCCTGAAATCAATATCTTCATCCTAAAACTGGATTTTGGACTTCCCAGGTGGCACTAGTGGTAAAGAGTCCTCCTGCCAAAACAAGTGAAGCAATAGAAGTGGCTTTGATCCCTGGGCAGGGAAGAGTCCCTGGAGTAGCAAATGACACCCCACTCCAGTATTCTTGCCTGGAAAATTCCATGGGCAGAGGAGCTTGGTGGCTACAGTCCGTGGGACTGCAAAGAGTTGGACATGACTGAGCACACCTGGATTTATGTACTCCCAGATGATTTTGCCATTTGCAGAAGATATAATACAATCTCACTCCTAGGTTTCTTTTCTTCCACAGAAACTCTAAAAATCATTAGTTTTGGTTACTTCTTAAAGTAGCAGATATTCCAAAAGATACTTTTAATATCAAATTGCTAGACAATTTTGAGATTCTCAAGCACTATCTGATGTGACTATAAAAAATATATTTGACTTTTCAACAGTACAATTGGCCTGAGCAAAGCTAATATACGATAGCAAGAATTTTTTAAAGAAATAATAAATGTGATCAAATGTTTCCATCTTAAAAATAGTATTTACTAAAATTCTTACATTTATTGAAATAGAAAAAAGAAAAAATACTTTGAAGATATGTTTTGCTTAAAATTACTTATTTGAAGAAACGCATGTAGTCTGCACTTTTAAAATTTACTTTAACTGCCAGATAGTTAAGGATATAATAACTTAAAAAATTATGTAAAATTTTATGTTTCTCAGTTTTGCTAATTTGGAGATTTGAAAATATATCTATACATGTTTATAAAATTTGCTTCATTTTTTTTCCCTTACAATTGCAATCTGCACAAAATGATTACTGTAATGGTATTTTACTGGGAAAAAAACAAGTATCGTGGCTTTATTTCTGCATTCATAGATTTGGGGAGGTAGCACACATAAGAGGAAAGAGAAAAGAAGAGTGAAAGTCTACATTTTTTAAAAAATCCACTGCTTATAAGAGTAAAACCAAGAAAGAGTCTTATAGACATATATTAACATTTTTATAGAAAACATGAATAAAGCAGTGTGTTCAATATGTAACTTTTAATAATATATTTACATATCATATATAAATAAGTACATGTGGATATACATGAACAGAAACATTCTGAAAGGATATAGAAAGAATCTCAACAATGTTAGTCTGGCTAAGGAATTCATTGCTTCTCTGTATGTTATACATATGTGCGCAAAGATCAAATATTACTTCTTTTTTGTTTTTAAAATTAAAAACTCCAATCCAAGGCAAGAAAATGATTTTCCAAGCAAACTGATTTGACATGATTTCTATGATCAATTATTTTGTTTTTTCCAGTTAGGATGTCAGTTTTGAAAGACAGTGAGCACTGAAGCTGTCTGCTTTTCCCCATTCTTCCTACCCTTAAACAGTTGCTCCTGCATTTGTGCTGTCCTTTGCTGTGTGGAATCCAGGAGGTAGAGTGAAGAGGTTAAGACTGTAACATTTGAAGCTGAAACTACTGGATTTAAGTACTATCTTCTTTTTTAATTTTATTTATGTTTAATTGAAAGATAATTGCTTTACAATGTTGTGTTGGTTTCTGCCATACATCAACATGAATCAGCCCTAGGTATACATATGTTGCCTCTCTCTTGAATCTGCCTTCCTCCTCCCATCCCTCTAGGCTGTCACAGAGCATCAAGTTGACCTCCATGTATCATTCAGCAAATTCCCACTAGCTAGCTATTTTACACATGATGATGCATATGTTTCAATGCTCTACAGTCTATTTCATACCAGCGGGTCAAATGATTTAAATGCTTTTGTGGATTTAGCTTTCTAATCTCTAAAAAAGGAGATGATGATAACCACGCCTTAATCATAGGATTGTTGTGACGTTTAAATATGGTAATGCGCGTAAGATGCTTGGAACAGTATCTGACTTTTCATAATTGCTCAAAGATCTTTTGTATTTTTCTTATGATTAATATTGATACAAATGAAAAAAGTACTGGAGAATCCAGTGAAAAAAATTCAACGCCTATTTGTGGATGGGGATAAATAAACACTGTTCTAACTGATTTCATAACTTGAGAACCTCTGCTTACTGTGACAAATAAGCCTTTAAGAATTTGAAACATTTTTAGAATGATGAAAGCAACATGAGTGAGCCCTATTATTAAGGTCATATTGCAAATAGCTCGCGCTGCTGACTTCAGATGCGTGACATTTCCAGAGCACTGGAAGAATGAAAGTGTGTGCTGTTGTGTCCGACTCTGTGAGACCCCATGGACTGTAGCCCACAAGGCTCCTCTGTTCATGGAATTGTCCAGGCAAGAATACTGGAGTGGGTTGCCAGTTCCTACTCAAGGGCATCTTCCAACCCAGGGATTGAACCCTTGTCTCTTGTGTCTCCTGCATTTGAAAAGTGAATTCTTTCCACTAATGCCAACTGGGAAGCCCTTTCCAGAGCATTACTTGTTTTTAAACATGCAAGTACTTTGGGCACCTTATGCGAAGAGTTGACTCATTGGAAAAGACCCTGATGCTGGGAGGGATTGGGGGCAGGAGGAGAAAGGGACGACCGAGGATGAGATGGCTGGATGGCATCACAGACTCAATGGACGTGAGTCTGAGTGAACTCCGGGAGTTGGTGATGGACAGGGAGGCCTGGCGTACTGCGATTCATGGGGTCGCAAAGAGTCGGACACGACTGCGCGACTGAACTGAACTGAAACATGCAAACTCTATGTTTTTCAGCTGTGCAGTATTTTCCTACTATATGTAGTCTTCATATCATGATTTCACTGCAAAATCAGGCCATTTCTGCTGTGAGTACATTGTTGATGAAATTTCTTTTTTCACCATAAACTAACCCAACTGAGCAATTTTTCAATACTAACTACCCCATCAATAATTTTGTCCTAGACATTACTCAGTATCCACTCCTATCTCTTTCCTTAGTAATAGAACCCTGATGTTATTCAGATGGCAATATGTACAACTTAAATAGAACATTTCCCAGATTCCCTTGAAAATAGTGGTAACAATGTGACTAGGTTCTGCGAGTCATGTCTGGTGAACTGTAAGCAGAAGTATGGATAGAATTTCCGGGAAGGCTTCTTGAAGGAATTTGGTGAAGTTAGGAGCCGCACTCTTATTGTTCTTTCTTTATTCCTTTCCGTTGCCTGGAATATGGACACTTGGCAGCATCCTCAGAATTGTACGGAACCGTGAACTGACCCTGAATCGGAAGGCATGTGCTAGAGTGGTGGGAAAGACAGAAAGAGCCTGACTCCCTGATTTGGAGCTGCTGCACCACCTCTGTACTCTTTATCTAGGAAGAGAAAACCTTCTATCTTGATTAAGTTGCTGTTATTTAAGGTTTTTCTGGTGTGTGGTTTTCTGAGCCCAATATGAAATGATTTGGTAATCAGACAGAGACAGTCTCGTATTTATAGAGTATTCCTTTCCATCGCAATGTCCTCAAGCTAAAGACCACAGGAGCACAGCTGAAGAGAGGGGGAATGTGCACCCAGGTACGTGGGTATATCAGTAAAAGATGATGTCGAGTAAGTTTTAGAAAGGACAGACAGGATCTGTGCTGGGAGCCAGCACGAGGAGTTCCGCCCGTGGCAAAGGTCATGAGGTTAAGGGGTCCGACAGGCAAAGGCAAGTCGGGCCTTAAGGGAGCCTCACTGAATTTTCTCGAACATCCACCCCCAAAACCAGAGTCTGCCTGCCTTACTGCATTATGTTTTCACCAACTCCTCTGACATTGACAGGGGGCTGTCACCCACCACCTTCCTCTAAAAAGAATTAACTTAGAGCTCCAGCTAACAGTCTCCTGCATATAAAAAGAATGTCTCGGCTTAAACCCCTCTGATAGCTTTCTAACTTACCTGACCGGTCTGTCTGGATTTTTACAACTACACATGTGATTGTTTACGGCCCCCCCCAACCATGAAAGGCATGAAGCTTAAAGCATCTTAAAGATATAGAGCCTTTTCTAAAAAGCTAAAAATTATATTGGTGATGGGTTTCACTGTTGAGTCAATGACTGCTGCCAGGCCTCCATATTCTTTATCTTTTAGGCACCTGAAGGATATTAATCAATGTAATTGGGATATAGAAAAAGGAATATAGTAGTTTTGATGTTAGCAACACTAGACTTTTGAGTTAATAAATTTTCTCTTTGTTATAAATCACTGTACTCCTCTTTGTTATAAATTGTTGTGTCCTTGCTATGTAAGAATGTAACCTTAATTTGTGCTTTCTGAGAGTGGCACCAGACTTTGGAAAGAACAGCACTTTTAAGGCAAATAACTTTTCTGGTTGACAGACCCTTATCAGAAAAGGGCCATAAAATGCTAATTGGCCTCCTGGCCAGAAGATGATGTAAATCACCTAAGACTTGTGTATACAGCTAGGTATGCAGAGAGAAAGCCTGGTTTCGATAAGAGTCAGGGCTGCTGACGCTGCAAATTTTGTATTACCCATTGATCTCTATGTACAACCAAAAGTATAAAAAACTTCTCCAGACAATAAAGGATGGGCCAGTTCCTGGAAAGACTGGTTCACCCGTGTTTTCTTTTCTTACTCTTTTCTGGCTAAATTCCCATCTGGAGCATGTAGGCTCACCATGTCTACTTACTTGCCTTGGCTTCTAAGACCCATGCAACAGGGAGCCCAAGGCGGGGCACCCTCCACTATTCAAGCGGGCGCTGGTGGCCTATGTAGGTGGTGGAAGTTTCTTGTCTTGAGACTTTATTAGCTTTCCACGTAAACCAAGTTATTCAGCCTCTTTTTCTCTACTAATCTGCCTACTACGCTATTCTTTCCTAATCTCTCTTATATCTCTAATTAAATAATTCTTTTCTAAGATGCTGACTCCGTTTCCCCTTCGAATCCCTGGATCGACTGGGGCTGGACCCCGGCAGATCTGGGCTTGTGTTAAGTAATTTAGGGGAGGACATTTTTCTCTGAATTGGAAGCTGTCAGGAAGTAGGCATAATTCTACGTTGGATACCTTGGTCTCCCATAGCAGCAGCAAGGCTAAATCTGTTCACTGCGAAGGCATCCACAGTCACCCATGGTAATCAGGATGAGAGGATGTGTGGTCACTGCTGTGGCTTGAACCACACTCATGCCTTGTCTCTGTTCAGGTGTGATTATGAGATGGTCTCAGTTTTGCCATGATCCATGATAGTCGTACAGTGACCTCATTTGATGTTGGTGTTGTGTGGAATTTTTAATGGTCAGCAGAACATCAAGGCCAAGATGAAAGTACCAGGCCAGCTCCTGGATGTCAGGGGCCGCCTCTTTGTCACTTGTAAGAATAGTTGGTGTGCGTTAAGGGCTCAGCTGTTGGTTGAATGAACTGAGTGAATTAACAACTGTTTGCTGATGCTGCTAAGTTGCTTCAGTCGCGTCCGACTCTGTGCGACCCCATAGATGACAGCCTACTAGGCTTCCCCATCCCTGGGATTCTCCAGGCAAGAACACGGAGTGGGTTGCCATTTCCTTCTCCAGTGCATGAAAGTGAAAAGTGAAAGTGAAGTCGCTCAGTCGCGTCCGACTCTTAGCGACCCCATGGACTGCAGCCCACCAGGCTCCTCTGTCCATGGGATTTTTCCAGGCAAGAGTACTGGAGTGGGGTGCCATTGCCTTCTCCAACAAGTGTTTAGTAAACAAATTAAGAATCTCCAGTTACTATTTTTATTTTACAGTGACTTAAGTAACATTTGGATACACTTACATCATTTTTTAAAATAAATTTTTTCACATAAGAAAGAAGAACTAAAACTAGAACTAGAACTAGAAAGAAGAACTGCATAAGAACTAGATTAACATGGTTACTAAAGCTAAATGAAAGAGACACTTGAAAAGATACCAAGAATGAGAATTACCATATCCAACATGGGTAATATGTGAGGACAGGGGCAGGCATGTATTCTCCCCATCTGTTCACCACTCTTAAATCCTAGCACAAGTTTATATGCATTGCATGTTCTCAGCAAATATTTAACATTATATAGAGGTCCTGAGATGATAACAGAATCCATTCAGTGTTTCCTATGCTAAAAAACTGAAACTATCAGTTTAGGTTTCCATTTCCTTTATAAGTGCCTCTGACAGGAAAGAGTACATTTAAGCTGTAAATATTATCATATAATTTAGATAACATGTATTGAGAGTTTATACTCTTAAGTACATTTTAGATTTCATGCCATTTGGTCTTCATAAAATCCTTTAAAGTGTGTGTTATCATCCCGACACAACAGATGAGAAAATCAAAGTTTCAAATAACTTGCTAGAAGGTTACACTTTTATTTGATGAAAGTAGGATTCCAACCAAGGTCTCTTTGACTTAAAGCTCATGCATTTAATTATTATTATATATCACAGTCAACATAGCACTAGGCATACGGTAGATGATCATTTCCTTTGTTTTAGTCAGTTTTTATTTTTGGCTGTGCTTGGTCTTCATTGCGCCGCATGGACATTCTTTAGTTGTGGTGAGCAGGGCTTCTCTCTAGTTGCAGTGTATGGGCTTCTCAGGGCAGTGGCCTCTCCTGTTCCAGAACACTCTCACAGGTTCTAGAGTGTGGGCTTTGCCAGTTGCACACACAGATTTAGTTGGCCCACAGCATATGGAATCTTCCCAGATGAGGGATCAAACCCATGTCCCCTGCACTGGCAGGTGGATTTCTACTTCACCACTGAACCGTGAGGGAAGTCCTCAACAAATGTTTTTAAAGTTACTTGCTTGGTAAACCAAACACTAGTGATATCATAGTGTAAAAGAACCTAGAAATAAATTGACTTTAAATTTTTTCTAACTGATAGAGCAGAGAGCAAACATATAAAATAACTCTAAAATAACTAAAAAAATCCAAAGGACCACAAAAATCTAAAAAATCCAAAAAACCTCATAGGACTACATTTACTGTTTTAGTAAAACTGAAAGACAAATGTGCCAGTCAGAAGGGTGATATAAGAAGGTTAAAGTTGGCTCTCTCCATTGGAACACATTTCCAGGAAGGATTTTCTCTGGCCCAAGGAGTTCATCTCTTTCATTCTGACAGCTGACACATCATTACTGAAAAAATAGATATATCTATTTCACTCAGTCTAATGCCTCAGTGATCTCTGATTAGAATTTGTCTTCGTAGGTTGTCCAAGGTCATCGCAGGTCAGAAGATCAGCAATCACAATTCTCACTGGAAATTACTTAATTGACATCTGGATTTCTACCTCACTCTGTGCAAGTGTGGTTAGACTACCTCTGAAAGTCAGATTTATCCTTCAAAAATGGCCATGATGGTATTCTGAATGTGTAAGTCATTTATTCAACCTATTATGTATTATCTGTTACATATTATATATTACCTATTATGTATTATTACCTATTATGTGTTATTCTGCATTGCCTATATCCCAAGAACTGTGATAGGAATGTAAAAATGAAAAACAATTCTTCTAAAGAGTTTACAGTGCAGCAGATGGATACAGACGAGAAGATGACTGTAATGCATTGTGGTAAGTGCATGATACTAAGGAAAAGACGTGATTCCCTGAGACCTAGAAAGTATGGGAAGGTAGCCTAGACTTAAGAGCTGTAGCAAGGCATCCTGGGAGAAATGATATCTGGGAAGAATGAATTGGCCTTGTTAGCTGAGGAGTAGGTGATTGTGTAGATAAGTCTGTTGTGGGAATGAGGGTGAGGGTGAGGAGAATGCTGGTGTTCCAGGCAAAGGTCACAGCACTCTCAAAAGCCCGTGTCTCGTGGGGACCCAGGCATTAGGTACTGACAGCTCTATCTGTCTGGGCCCGTGTCAGCAGCCTTACGACATCAGATGAAATAGATCACCTGAGACATATTTGATGTTTCATCCTATAACAACAAATACTCTTCTTCTCTGACCTCTTTGCTTTTACCCCAGCTACATAAACAGACAGGAAGCCAAAGCCCAGCAGTCAGCGGCACTCCTCTGGACTTGATCCTCTATGACATCATCTGGCTTTGTTTCCTCGTGTTTAGAGAAAGACTGTGGAACCGTTGCCGTGGCAGTTCTATTAAACATGAGTCATTCTGGACACCTTCACCTGTGCTGCACTCTGCATTGAAGAGATCTCAGTTTGTGTCCTGTTTGCAAACAACACGGAGTTCAGGGGTTTGGAACCTGCTCTTGGAAGCCTCAGATATGGCTCTGTAAAATGGAGGAGGGATCAAAGATTGGCTTTCACAGTGCATTCTTTAGGATTTCAACATGATAAAGGTGAATTTTAGCATAGAATAGTACTGAAAATAGTATAGCTAATAGGAAATATCGACATACCCTACCTAGGAAAGCTTACTTCTGTGCCATTTCATATTGACCTGCGTTCTTCTCAACACAAGGAACAGAGTGGTGGATAATGAGGATGAGATTCTGTGATGTCTCCTAAATGTGTAACATGTATTCATGGATTTGTTTTAAGAATATTTCATTCAACCTCTTATATACTCAAGATGTCCAGACTGTATCTTGGAAAAAAAAATAAATTTATGTATGAAAGAAAAAACACTTTGAATAAATATAAAACCAAAAAAAAAAAAAAAAACCCACACAGAACTGAGTGAGCCATCTTAAATTTTTTTTTTTGGAATGTCAATGAATTAAAAACAACTGACTGACAGAATTTAAAACAAGTTGTCTCATTCAGCTCATTGCTAAATTTTCAAAGTAATTGTGGGAGGTGGCTAGATCAAATCAAGAATAAAAATGTGAATAAAATAATTCAGAAAGGCCTTCTGTCTCCACGACCAATTCCTTGTGCCATTTCTCTGATATTGCTAGTGTCATTTGGCTTTTGGCTCTGCTGGTGGTTTTTATAGCTTATATATTACAGTATTAGCTCTATTCTTGACTTGTTAGTTTTAGGTATTGTTTAGTTCTCCAGTGAAGGAAAAGAAATGTAATATTTCACACTGTCTCCCAATCCCATTTGGCCCTCAATTTTTTTGTTACATTGTAGTTCTACTTTATCAGTTGCCTTCATGACTTTACAACATTCTTAAAACACTGTTTTGGATGTGTTGACTTTACATAGACAATACTGGCTCCTTTCAAGTAAAAAATTGAAATGTGTTCACTTGACTATTTTTTCACTTTTCACTTCTTAGTCTCCTTCCAATGATCATTGTTTAAGCTTACCCCATTTTATAAATTTGAGGTCTTATTCTGTTACTATAGTTAGTGTCATTTTGAATGTTTATATAGATGACTTAAAACTGAAAATAAATACATAATATTTGGGACATTATTGAACTGAGCAATATGTTGCATCTATAGAGGAAGAGATGTCATTTGTATTTTGCCTCTCCAAAGAGGACTTTCCTAGCATCTGTCAGTCTATCTTAAAGTGTCTTCGACATAAATCACAGCAGGATCCTCTATGATCCACCTCCCAGAACACTGAGAATAAAAACAAAAATAAACAAATGGGACCTAATTAAAATTAAAAGCTTCTGCACAACAAAGGAAACTATAAGCAAGGTGAAAAGACAGCCTTTGGAATGGGAGAAAATAATAGCAAATGAAGCAACTGCAAACAACTAATCTCAAAAATATACAAGCAACTCCTGCAGCTCAATTCCAGAAAAATAAATGACCCAATCATAAAATGGGCCAAAGAACTAAATAGACATTTCTCCAAAGAAGACATACAGATGGCTAACAAACACATGAAAAGATGTTCAACATCACTCCTTATCAGAGAAATACAAATCAAGACCACAATGAGGTACAATTTTACACCAGTCAGAATGGCTGCGATCCAAAAGTCTACAAGCAATAAACACTGGAGAGGGTGTAGAGAAAAGGGAACCCTCTTACACTGTTGGTGGGAATGCAAATTAGTACAGCCACTATGGAGAACAGTGTGGAGATTCCTTAAAAAATTGCAAATACAAATGCCTTATGATCCAGCGATCCCACTGCTGGGCATACACACCGAGGAAACCAAAACTGAAAGAGACACATGTACCCCAATGTTCATCACAGCACTGTTTATAATAGCCAGGACATAGAAGCTACCTAGATGTCCATCAGCAGATGAATGGATAAGAAAGCAGTGGTACATATACAAAATGGAGTATTACTCAGCCATTAAGAAGAATACATTTGAATCAGTTCTAATGAGGTGGATGAAACTGGAGCCTATTATACAGAGTGAAGTAAGCCAGAAAGAAAAACACCAATACAGTATACTAACACATATATATGGAATTTAGAAAGATCGTAACGATAACCCTGTATGCGAGACAGCAAAAGAGACACGGATGTATAGAACAGACTTTTGGACTCTGGGAGAGGGAGAATGTGGGATGATTTGAGAATGGCATTGAAACATGTATAATATCATATAAGAAACGAATCGCCAGTCTAGGTTCGATGCAGGATACTGGATGCTTGGGGCTGGTGCACTGGGATGATCCAGCTAGATGGTATGAGGAGGGAGGTGGGAGGGGGGCTCAGGATTGGGAACACATGTACACCCGTGGCAGATTCATGTCGATGTATGGCAAAACCAATACAGTATTGTAAAGTAAAATAAAGTTTAAAAAAATTATATGTTTACCCCCCCCAAACACACACACACAAAACAAAGTGTCTTCAGTTTTCTTCTCTTGTTATAGGTTACAATCAGCTGTCACTCTTTCTTGAATGACCTACCATCCTCTTTCACATTCTCCTTATTTAGCTTTTTCTTTCCCTGGAATATCTTTTCAATTAAACTTTTGCATTTTTTCATTTGAACTTCTTATTTCATACTGGGATATAGCCAATTAACAATGCTGCAATAGTTTCAGGTGAATACTGAAGGGACTCAACCATACATGTACCTCCGTTCTCTAAATCCACGCCCCACCCCCGCCACCACCAGGCTGCCACATAACATTGAGCAGAGTTCCATGTGCTATACAATAGGTCCTCGTTGGTTATCCATTTTAATATAGCAGCGTGTACATGACCATCCCAAACTCCCTAACTATCCCTTCCCTTTGGTAACCTTAAGTTCATGTTATAAGTCTGTGAGTCTCTTTCAACCCAAACTTTCTGATATAGGGTGTGTGAGCTGTTAGTTGTCCACATTCTCATATATCTTAAAATGTATTTTCTTTTCCATTTGACTGTTAGCTGTGCATCAAATTCTAATTTCAAAATAATTCTATTCTGAACATTATAGACACTGCCCGTTGCTTTCCAATGCCCCGTGCTGCTGCCGAGAGGGTCACCGCATCAGTCTGACTCTCACGCCTTTTAGGACACCTTTTGTTTGTCTCTGTGAATGCTGTCAGGATTTTTTTCTTAGGACATTCGGTTATAGATTTGAGATATTGTTTATAAATCAAAAAGAAGATCAGCATTCTCCTTTAAGAGGAATTGTTAACACTTTTGTATTGTATCCATTTTATAGTTTTGATATAGTTGAGTGTCACCTGCGTGACGTTAGGAGATGATTTGAGATACATTCCTGATTAGATGTAATGATTTTTTTCCACAAATGATTGTTATTGAAACCAATGACCAGCATATTGTGGTTTCTTTCTACATGTCTCTTAATACCTTTCCATATCAGGGCTTTAACGACTTCAAAAGCAACTCAAGATAAGGAGGAACTATGTGGGATACAAAGAGCCAGGCTTGGCTTTCTATAAACCTTCTGTGTACTACATCTGAGTCATAATCATTTTGTTGACTGTTTACTTTCCCTGTTGTCAGCACAATAGAGCTAACACCAATGGCTTGGAAGTGAGTTACACGCTATTCTTAGTTTATTACAATCAGCTCTTAATAACTTGGGGACTCATTAGGTACTCTGTGAACTGGCTTCTTTTCCTTATGTGGCCAGGAAATGGCCTTGTTGTTGGAGCATTAGACCTTTTTAAAACCAGGATTTTTATCCCAGTGTCAAAGTGTAAATAAGGGAAATGAAGAAAGATAAAATTCAATGAACAATTGTGATGTTTAACACGGGTTTAAAAACTTGATCAGTCTTTAGTGGGCCTAGAATTCTGTGGCCTCTGGTACTTTCTCTTAAAATTCTTTGATGTTATTAGAGTGTAGCTTTAGGTTTTGGCTAAAGTGTTGATGAAGATGATAATTAGTTTTAAAAGGGGTATCTTGATTCTTAAAGGAGAATCTAACAATTTAAGAGGGGACAAGGAGATCCAACCAGTCCATTCTAAAGATCAGCCCTGGATGTTCTTTGGAAGGAATGATGCTAAAGCTGAAACTCCAGTACTTTGGCCACCTCATGTGAAGAGTTGACTCATTGGAAAAGACTCTGATTCTGGGAAGGATTGGGGGCAGGAGGAGAAGGGGACAACAGAGGATGAGATGGCTGGATGGCATCACCGATTTGATGGACATGAGTTTGAGTGAACTCAGGGAGTTGGTGATGGACAGGGAGGCCTGGTGTGCTGCGATTCATGGCGTTGCAAAGAGTCAGACATGACTGAGCAACTGAACTGAACTGAGCTGAACTGATACTCTTTATGTTTCTTTAATGTACATGCAGTTTTAATTTGCATTTCACTGATTATATTCTGTACTATATTCATTTAATACAGAATATAATCAGTGAGATGCAAATTAAAACTGCAACAACTATTGCTTCACACCTTAGAATGCCTAGTATGAAAACCACAAGCGATAAGTGTCATCAAGGATATGAAGGAAAGGGATGAGTTTTGCACTGCTGATGGGAATGTAAATTGGTAAGGCACTATGGAAAATAGCATGGAGGTTCCTCAAGAAATTAAAAGTAAAACTGCCATATGACTTGACACTCCCACTTCTGGGTATATATATGAAGGAAATAGAATCACCATTTTATTAAAAAAAAATTTCTTTTTCATGTTCAGTGCAGCATTACTCACAATAGCCAAGATGCGGAAACAACTTAAGTGCCAATTTTTTGATGCTGAGTAGATAAAAAAAAGTGGTGTGTGTGTGTGTGTGCACATGTGTATCTCATACACATGCACACTGAGTAACTCAGTCGTGTCCGATTTTTGCAACCACACAGACTGTAGCTTGCAAGGCTCCCCTGTGCATAGAATTCTCCAGGCAAGAATACTGGAGTGGGTTGCCATGCTCTCCTCCAGGAGATCTTCCCAACCCAGGGACCAAACCCAGGTCTCTTGTATTGTGCTTGGATTCTTTACAGTCTGAGCCACCAGAGAATTCCATGCACATAGACATACTCAAGCACAATGGGATATTACTCAGCAACAAAAAAGAAGGAAATCCTGCCATTTGCAACAACATAAATGAACACTGAGGGCATTATGCTCAGTAGAAAAATTCAGAGAAAGACAAATACTGGGTGATATCACTTATATATGGAATTTAATAAGACAAACTAATAGAAGCAGAGAGTAGAATGGTGGTTGCCAGGGTGGGGGTAGGAGAAATGGGAAGATATTGATTAAAGTGTACAAACTTCCAGTTATAAAATGAATAAGTTCTGAGAATTTAATGTACAATATATGGTTTTTCCAGTAGTCATGTATAGATGTGAGAGTTGGACTGTGAAGAGAGCTGAGTGCTGAAGAATTGATGCTTTTGAATTGTGGTGTTGGAGAAGACTCTTGAGAGTCCCTTGGACTGCAAGGAGATCCATCCAGCCATTCTGAAGGAGATCAACCCTGGGATTTCTTTGGAAGGAATGATGCTAAAACTGAAACTCCAGTACTTTGCCCATCTCATGCGAAGAGTTGACTCATTGGAAAAGACTCTGATGCTGGGAGGGATTGGGGGCTGGAGGAAAAGGGGATGACAGAGGATGAGATGGCTGGATGGCATCACTGACTCGATGGGTATGAGTCTGAGTGAACTCTGGGAGTTGGTGATGGACAAGGAGGCCTGGTGTGCTGCAATTCATGAGATCCAAAGAGTCGGACACGACTGAGCGATTGAACTGAACTGAACTGATGACAGGTATTAAACATTAAAATCCAGTTAAAATAAAATCCAACAGGTATTAAAAATACAGAATAATGAAATAAATATCAAATATTATGAGCATTACTGAGTAGTGGATTTTAAGAGCATGACTTTTGGAGTGAGGGCTTCCCACGTAGCTCTGTAAGTAAAGAATCTGCCTGCAGTGCAGGAGACCTGGGTTCCATTCCTTGGTCAGGAAGCTCCCCTAGAGAAGGAAATGACAACCCACTCCAGTATACTTGCATGGAGAATCCCACAGACAGAGGAGCCTGGCAGGCTACAGTTCATGGGATCACAAAAGTTGGATATGACTTAGTGCTGTCTTTGGAGAGAGAGACTAATTTCAAATCTTGGTATTTCTTTTGACTACATTAATGACTTGGGTAGTTAATCCTTTATTGCCTTGATTTACTTGTCTGCAAAATAATGCTATTATTGTGCCTCAGATTATTGTTAAGTTTGATTGAAATAGCCCATGTTAAGCATGGCATCACCAACTTGATGGACGTAAGTTTGAGCGTACTCCAGGAGTTGGTGATGGACAGGGAGGCCTGGTGTGTTGCAATTCATGGGGTCGCAAAGAGTCGGACACGACTGAGCAACTGAACTGAACTGAAAGCATGGGATAATTATAAGCACTCAAGCATTATTTTTTCTTAGATGCTTTTATTCCTCTTCTTTTGCCTGAAATACATCTTTTCGCCTTTAACTAACTTTTATTCAGCATTCAACTTAGAGATCAATTCCTCTAAAAAAACCTTCTATGACTATTGTCCCTAAATCCAGATTGCATATATCTTTCTACATATGCCCAAGGCACAGATTATTTCTCCCACCATATTGTACCACATTGCAATTCCCTATGACTGCCACATGTTGCTAACTGCACTGAGACCTTAATGAGGGCAGAGGCAATAGTACGTATCTCAATTGAACCTTAAATGGAGGACTCTCTATTTCTCCCAGAGTTTAGCCCATTACCTAGCACATAAAGGTACTAAATGAATAATTGTTCAATATTTATATAGTTCATTAAAAAATCTTTTTCATCTATACTTATACACTCAATTGATTTTCCATCAAGGTGCCAAATAAATTAAAGGAGAAAAGAAAGTAGTTTTAGTGAATATTGTTGCAGCAACTAGATACACACATGGAAAGAAACTGATTCCTTATTCCATACATAAAAATAATTCTAGATCCGTTGTAGATCTAAATATGGAACCCAAACCTTAAAACTTCTTGAATTGCTATCTACTTTAGTATTCACTAGCCACATCTATCTATTTAAATTAAATTTAAAAAGCTTCCTAAGTCATTGCAGGCACATATAAATTGCTTCATAGCTAGATATGCCTATAGGTTACAGTACTGCCTAGTGCAGCTAAGGCAAAAATTCAGTCATCAAAGAAAACTGTATTAGATTGTACTATTTTTTTAAAAATGTATGAAAACATCTTTAAGACCTTGGTGTAAGCAAAGATTTTCTGGACAGGGCACAAACAACACTAAACCATGGGAGGAGGAAAGTTGATATTTTGGACTTCAAATTTTTTGAGTCTTTAAAATCACTATTAAGAAAGTGAATAGACAAACCACAGACAAGAAAAATATTTTTTATTGTATATCTGACCGAAAGTTTGTTATCTAGACCAAATGAAAATCCAATCAAATTGAGAACACAATATCATTATACCCTTTAGAATGGCTAAAATTGAAAAGATCATAATTCAAAATACTTTTGATGGTGTAAATGAATGTGATTTCCCCTGTATTTACTGGTGGGAGTGTAAATCTGGTGCAAGTACTTGGAGAACTGTATGGCAATTTTTAATAAAACTGAATACACATCTAATTTACAACCCAGCAATTTCACTCCTGTGTATTTACTGAAGAGAATGTACAAAGTTGTGCTAAGCAATCATCTTCAAAATTGCCCCCAACTGGAAAAAACCCAATGTCTATCAACAGAAAGATGGATTTTAAAAATGGTGGTATATTTGTACAGTAGAATGACACTTAGCAATAAAGAGTGACATGTACAATAACAGAGGAACCTCAAAAACATTTTAGGTAAATGCAATGAGACAAAAAGATTTAAATGTATTGTTTCAATCTTATGAGGTCCAAGAATAGGCAAAATCAATCTATAGAGTCATGATTCAGAAAGTAGATGCTCTAGGAGCAGGGGAAGGGATGAATTGATTGGAAAGGGGATAAAGGAATTTGTGGGGGATAATAAAAATATTTTTAATCTGGCTTTGATGGTTACATGGATATATTGTCCATGTCAAAATTTATGAAACTGAAATCAGGGGTCCAAAGTTAAACCCTGGACAGAGATGCAAAAGAGACACAAACTCAGGGTCTCAAAAGTCTGAACAAGATAAAGGTCTAATTACTGATATATAAGTGTATAGTTAGGATAATCAGGGAGAGCTGGAGAAAGCATCAACCAGAGAAGGACCAATAGCAAATATGGCTTACCAAAGAGGTGGCCGGGAATGCTTTAAATCCCCTCAACCTCAGTAGAAACACAACCAATCATAGTATATAGTACAGGATGGGCCTGTTATGATGAACAGTGTCTTTGAGAGCAAACAGCCACAGTTACACTGCGACTTTAAGCTTAGATTCCACACCAAAATGGAGGAAAGAGTTAATCTACTCCTTTCCAAAGTTTTCCATTTAAAATTAAATTTCATCTCCTAATTATTTCCTTCTATCACATTTTCTTCACATTCCATCCCCAAGTTCTTGCTAGCCTTACTTAGAGATATGTTTCCTAAAAAAATTTATGAAAATAGCAAATAAAATTCACTGTTAAAAGTTGTTCAGCAAAGAATATATAAAGCAAACTGAAAGCAAGAAATTGCCTGAAAGGAGCATGGTATCTATAGTAAGAAACACAGAATCTAAATTCATCTTGAGCCAGAGTGCAAGATATAAATGAAGAAAAACGGTCCTCTTTTTAGATTTATTTTCTGTAATAAAAGATACAGTTGTCTGTGGAAAGCAAACCAAAAAAGATCTTTTAAAAATGACAGAATCCTGGTGCCCAGATCCTTAGTATATGTTTTATTCCTTCTGTCCTTCTTTGCTTCCTGCCTCCCTTTTCTCTTCTTTTCCTTCTTTTTCTTCTTCATAGTAGGAATGTTAAATTAAGTCAGAGTCACAGTGGAAATGAGAGCTCAGAGAGAAAAGCAAATAGGCAAAAGAAACAAATGATTAGCATTATCCTCCATTATTTCAAGGAATTCTGTGATTGCTACAAGCCATCCTGTTTAGCTACTGTGTGTGATGTGGAGTAAGGAGTGGGGATTGTCATAATAGAGTGGGTTTCCGTTTCCACACATCATAGCAGAAAGCATTAGTTTTGGAATTAAGACTAGCTTCAGTTGAACATATGGATGTGAAAGTTGGACTGTGAAGAAAGCTGAGCACCAAAGAACTGATGCTTTTGAACTGTTGTGTTGGAGAAGACTCTTGAGAGTCCCTTGGACTGCAAGGAGATCCAACCAGTCCATTCTGAAGGAGATCAATCCTGGGTGTTCTTTGGAAGGACTGATGCTAAAGCTGAAACTCCAATACTTTGGCCACCTAATGTGAAGAGTTGACTCACTGGAAAAGACTCTGATGCTGGGAGGGATTGGGGGCAGGAGCAGAAGGGGACGACAGAGGATGAGATGGCTGGATGGCATCACCAACTCTATGGACATGAGTTTGAGTGAACTCCGGGAGTTGGTGATGGACAGGGAGGCCTGGTGTGTGCAATCCATGGGGTTGCAAAGAGTCAGACACAACTGAGCGACTGAACTGAACTGAACTCAGCTGAACAGGCTATTCAAAACCTTAATCTCAGTTTCCTCATCTGATAAATGGGGGTGACAAGCAATATTTTATAGGGTGGTTTCAAAAGCTTCACTTGCACTGATCCATGGTAGATATTCTGTGTGCTGCTCCTTTGGAGGATCTATGCCCAACAGTTCCTTTTCAAATAAACATTGTTTTCTTCATTGTCAACAAATTAGGGCAAATAGAAGACGACTAGGTAATAGAAAGAGAAACATTTTCTGTTTGTAAAGTACTGCACAGTGTACAAGTGTTTTCCCATGCATAGATTAAGAGCATCTCAGGAAAAGAAATGAAAAAACAGATGAAAGAGATCCCTTAGGACCTACTCATCTTCTCAGTTTGGGCCCATAGAAGAACCAATCTGTATATTATATTCACCCAGAATTTTCTACTTTTGTTTGCTTCACGTTTTTTTGTGACTAGTGAAACAGTCACACCATCTAAACTTTATTCATTATTTCCAAAGAAATTATCCTGTCAGTATAATTTACATCACACTTGTTAAGCTTATTCTTATTTAATAAATATTAATTAAATACAAATACCTTTTAACGCACCTGTGCCAAGTGCTTTTCTAGATATTGGAGATAAGTAGCGAGCTAGACATATGAGGTCCCTGCTCTCATTAAAATATAGTGACAGCCAATAAACAAGTGGATAAATAAAGGTAGCAATTAAAAATGTTGGTAAGGCTAAAGAAAATAAAGTGAGAGAAGGCTGAGGTTATCACCTCATGTGATAACTACATGTGGCTAACTACACATTGAGTTAGATTGGATTAAAGAACTACATTGTACAAGTACATTAGTACATTGCATTAAAGAAGTTCTCTTTGCGTATGTGTTTGAGCTTGGATGAGTGATAAGGAGAAAACCATGCAAAGATTTAGGAGGAAAATGTTAGGAGGACAATTTTTTAGAAAGACAAAGATTTAGGGGACAAATGCAGAAGAAAAAGCAAGTGCAGCTTTCCTGAGGCTGGTTTTGTTTTAAATCATAACACTCCTCCGTAGAAGCCCTTAAGAACACACATACGGGGACTTCCCTTGTGGTCCAGTGGTTAAGAATCCATCTACCAATGCAGGGGATGTGGGTTCTATCCCTGGTCGGGAAACTAAGATCCCACATGCCACACAGTAACTAGACCCAGGTGCGACAGCTACTGAACCCAAGTGCTCTAGAGGCCATACACCACAACTAGAAAAGGCCACACCCACTGCGACTAAAGAAAAGCCTGTGTCCCACAACGAAGACCCAGCACAGTCAAATAAGTAAATTACAAGAACAAGCATACATTGGCACTAAGTATCATACTGAATTGAGTGATCTATGAAAAAGATAGAGTTACAGACATGTCCAGGCACACATTCCCAGCTGAATAAAATAGGTCAAGTTTTTTCAGCCTCCAAGTGAATAATCTATGATCCATGACCCTCATCAACAAGCAGAAGCAGGTTCACGTGTCCCCAGAGGAGACTTGGTGGATCACTTAACAGAGTGAATTCTATTAAACTTTATTCTTTGACTTTTCCTACCATGTGAGGAAGTATACCGAAGAATGTAGGGATGGATGAGTTCTGTTCACATACCCTCCTCTGCTTTTACTCCCACTTCCTTTCTTTCTCTCTACAGAGGTACTTGTGACATCCTGTATGGATAAGGAAATGATGTGTATCTTCTACCACCTACTTAGAAATACTTGGGGGCCATTGCCCATGACTGTATTCTTTCATCCCCACCTGCATCTCTAGCCCTGTCTACCTGGTATGAGAATAAGGTAATGGAAAATGTGATCTAGTGGTCCCCAAAGTGAAACTTGCTCATCCTTGGATGGTTGTATTAAGGGTGAGTATTTTTTTCACTGTGTTCTTCTGTGTTCAATTGTTTTTTACAACAAGTATAATTGGGAAGATCCCCTAGAGTAGCTTATGGCACCCCACTCCACTATTCTTCCCTGGAAATTCCATGGGCAGAGAAGCCTGGAGAGCTACAGTCCATGGGGCCACAAAGAGTTAGACACAACTGGGCAACTAAGCACACACACACATAAAAAAGTTATAGTTTTCTTATTTTTAAAACATATGTTGTCTCACAGAACTAGATAAAAATCTGAGAACAACCTTGATTTTCTTGTGGTGGCTGCATCCGTCCCCCTAGTTGTAACATGCAAAAGGTGAGGGGGGTGTGATTTTTACTCGTGTTGGCCAGGTAGCCTTGCTTTACACAGATATGGCTATTTTTGCAACCCACCTATGCTAAAATCTTTACTTAGATACAAGGTGGTGGATGGGTGGGAATAACTCCATTTTTTTTAAGCATTCTTAAGAGAACTATTTTCAATAACAAAAATGTCACAGTGTGTTTAGAATAAATTTGATTCAGTCACAAATGTTAAAAACACCTCTAGCACAAAGACAATTAAACTTGTAACAAGGGCTAAGGATAAGATAAACAGTTTGGGAAAGGATGTGATATCACTCATCTCTTTAGGAAAGCACTTCTCTGTCTTAGAGCTCCAGGCAGAGGAAACGGGAAGGCGGGGCAAACATGGACGTGTTCCAGAGGAGATGGTGGGTCATGGAGAATGAATGAGTCAACTGGCATCAGAGGGCGTGGAGTGAGGGATGGGGAAGAGGCAAGAAAGAAAGCAGTGGGGCCTTTGAACACCTCACTCCCACTCCTGTGTACCCACACCGGGGCTCCTGGGGTGCATGAACAGCCCTTAGTGTCAGGACATGGTGACTATGTTCCCCAAGCAGCCAAATCACTGCCAGAAACTAGCCTGACTCCAGGGAAGACTCTGACACACCAGGGTTAGAGAGGTGATGAAAGTTGAAGAATCACTGCAGTAGTGAGCCTTGTAAAGTGTCAGCATTTTGGTCCTCTGTTTGACGAGGGTGGGAAGGAAATGAGAAATCACTTCTTAAAAAGAAGCAATGCAAAGAAAGTAGGTGGCACTGACTTAGCTGTTGTAAGAACCCCAGAGTCTTTCTGTATCATCTGTGTGGGATATTTTAGTTACCCAGTGGACACAGAGGAGAAAAGGACCATCATTTATGTGAGTATATTACTTCTGCACCTCAGGTCACTAGCATTAAACCCCTCATGTTTGCCCAAGTTGTTTATCATATCTTGCTCATCATACTTACATTCCTGGCATTTAAAAATCCTTTAAATTTATGTAACACGATATTTCAAGCATATTAAAATTCTTTAAGAACTTTCTTACTTAATGCTTATGTATTTTTAATTAAACAAATGGAAGCACCATGTAAATTCATATGTCATACATAGTAGCTAAATGTTATATAGCTATGCGAAACAAACAAAAAAAATTGACAAAACATGAGCACTTCAGATCAGTTCAGTTCAGTCGCTCAGTCGTGTTCGACTGTTTGAGACTGAATGAACCGCAGCACGCCAGGCCTCCCTGTCCATCACCAACTCTAGGAGTCCACACAACCCATGTCCATCGAGTCGGTGATGCCATTCAATGATCTCATCCTCCTTCCTCCCCTTCTCCTCCTGCCCTCAATCTTTCCCAGCATCAGGGTCTTTTCAAATGAGTCAGCTCTTCACATCATGTGGCCAGAGTACTGGAGTTTAAGCTTCAGCATTATTCGCTCCAAAGAAATCCCAGGGCTGATCTCTTTCAGAATGGACTGGTTGGATCTCCTTGCAGTCCAAGGGACTCTCAAGAGTCTTCTCCACACACCACAGTTCAAAAGCATCAATTCTTCAGTGCTCAGCTTTCTTTATAGTCCAACTCTCATATCCATACATGATCACTGGAAAAACCATAGCCTTGACTAGACGGAGTTTAAAGCGCCTGCCTGCAAGGCAAGAGACCCAGGTTCAATCCCCGGGTCCGGAAGATCCCCTGGAGAAGGAAATGGCAACCCACTCCAGTATTCTTGCCTGGAGAATCCCATGGACGGAGGAGCCTGATAGGTTACAGTCCATGGGGTCACAAAGAGTCGGACACGACTGAGCGACATCACTACACTGACTAGACGGACCTTTGTTAGCAAAGTAATGCCTCTGCTTTTGAATATGCTATCTAGGTTGGTCATAACTTTCCTTCCAAGGAGTAAGCGTCTTTTAATTTCATGGCTGCAGTCACCATTTGCAGTGATTTTGGAGCCCAAAAAGTTAAAGTCAGCCACTATTACCACGGTTTCCCCATCTATTTGCCGTGAAGTGATGGGACCAGATGCCATGATCTTCATTTTTTGAATGTTGAGGTTTAAGCCTACTTTTTCACTCTCCTCTTTCACTTTCATCAAGAGACTCTTAATTGTGCTCTAGTTAATGGTCTATCTTTTTGACACTTTTTTTTTAAGTAAAGCAAAAAATGCTTGGAAATAAGAAGACTGGCTTCACCATTATCCTCTTACAACTTCCAGAGTGATCTATTAAACCATAAATGAAATTATTTCACTCCTATGGCTTAGAGTTCTTCCCACTAGAGAGAATAAAGAAAGAAATGAACTGAAAATCCTAACAACTTCATAGCCAAAAGCACTTTGCAGTTTTATCCTTGCCTGCCTGTCCACACTAGGGTGGTCACCATACATCTTTCTGTTGTTATTTAGTCTCTAAGTCATGCCTGACTCATTTGCGACCCTGTGGACTGCAGCACATCAGGCTCCTCTGCCCATGGGATTTTCCAGGCAAGACTACTGGAGTGGGTTGCCATTTGCTACTCCAGGGGATCTTTTCCACCCAAGGATCAAACCCGCCTTTTCTGCATCGCAGGCACATTCTTTACTGCTGAGCCACTGGGGAAGCCCCATCATACACCTTGGCGTATACTTAATTGTCTTAAAATCATTATTAAGAATGCATTCTGTTACTCTGAAAAATATTGTTTTCTAGCAAGTTAAGGTAGGTGGTCACTCATCTTGAATTTAATTTCTTTGTCCCTTCTACTTTTTTCTACACTTGAGCTACACTGGTCATCTAAAAATGTCTAAGATTTCATGAGGAAGAAAAACTCTTTCATGTCTTAGGGTCCTTGCCCAAGCACTGTTCTGCCTGGAACACATTCTTCCTTTTCTAGTGGTTAACACTTAGGCATCTTTCAAGTCTGCTGAAATTCATATCTACATACCCTAGTATAAATCTTTGAAACTATTTCATTATTCTTCTCATTGCAGTGTCAATATTTATAATATTATATTTACATATACATTTATTTTTTGGTATTTGTCTTCTCCACAGGTCTCTGAGGCAGGGACAAGGCTAGTTCTCAGCTGTTTCTCTAAGGATTCCTTCACAAGCATTGCTATGGATCTGGTTTTTTCATGGCAATGTCCTATTCCCATCAGTGTCTGGAACATAGTAGGCACTACATGCATTTGTTCAATAAATAGAAGGATACAAAGTCATAGCATTCCCTCATGAAATTAGTTTTCAATAATTCAATTAACATTAGTTTCTATTGAACTTTAACTCTGGCATGAACAGAATGGTTCAAGAGCCATCAGCATCAGCCAGTACTTGAGGGAAAGGATGAATCTCAGTCTAAACCTTCTGAATTCAAATCTGCTATTTAACAAGATATACAGGTGATTCCAATTGTACATTAAAGTCCAAATGTACTTAGTGCACATTTATGTAATAAACCTGGAAAAACAAGAAACTAAATGACTACTCATTTCATTTTTAAGGAACCTTCCTGGGCTATCAAAATAGATCAGTTCTTATTTTAAAAGTGGGTGAAATTTTTGCCAATTATTCTGAACTTCTTCAATGTTATCCTTGATCTTTCTTGTAAATTATATAACAAGACAGGTAACTCTGTTAGTTGGATTTCTGACTTTCTTTCTTGGTACATTGTCCTAATCTGAGCAACTAAAATTTTAAATCTAGTCTAAAATAAACATCAAGGTATATATAGTACTGAAATTCTGAAGTGGTTTTAAAATCAGTATAATTGTCTCACATAGAAAATATTAGTGATTAAAGGTAAAATCACCATGATGCATAATAAACTCATTCACGTTAGTGATTCACGTGTCACTTTTGCATGCCTTCAAAGGCCCGTGAACTTTTGCACAGAAAGAATTTTTGCCTTTTACTTACTTCTCTAGAGTTCATTGATTTCCTGTTAACTGAGATTTTGAAACATCAACTGAGGTTTGCTCTAGAATAAACAGACAGTTTAAGGAGGACCCAAGCCAGTATTCAGAATGCTTAAGGTGGTCAAATGAACTCTGATTCAAAGCAAATAATACTACAAGTTCTGTAGCTGATCTAGTATTCTCATCGACTCTGGGGCCTTCTTTATCAGCCAGAATGCCACAAACAGGGCAGAGAGAGCAAACTCATTCTTACATGCCAAGGCATGTTGAGCTCAGCATTTAGCATGCCAGGTAGCTGCCAAATACAAATCGTTGCATAAAATCTGAATAAATATACTTGTCACTGTATTCATTAAAATTTTTGCCTCTAGTATTGAAAAAATAAGGTAAAGTACAAGTTTACCTTCCAGGGCCCCAAATCCAGAACCTAAAACCATCAGGTCGTATATGGATTCCTCAACTGACTATTTGATTGCAGTGTCCATTGATGAAGTAGGATGCTTTAGCTTGCTACTATTAGTTTCTGTAAGTCCTCGAGTAAACAGAGAAGAACTAAGTTACAATAAAGTGAATTCTGGGCACTCTCCAAGTATAGAAGTGGCTAAGGCTTCAGGATGGAATCAGAAACCTGTAGAAGGCTCTAATAGTCTGGAAGGGTCTAATATTGCCAAGGCAGCCCGGTGGAGAGGTTACAGCTTAGGCTCTGGAATCAACAGGACTTGGCTGAAATAGTGGTTTGCAAAATTTATACTGATCTTCAGCTCTGAGTAAACAATAGAAATTATTTGGAATGATTTTAAAAGATTAAATCAAACCATCAGATAATACATAAGAGTTACTATTAACAATAAAAGAGGATACTGGAATTAAAATAAAACTACAAACAAAAATTGAGGCTTTGATGGTGGCTCAGTTGTAAAGAAACTGCCTGCCAATGCAGAGATATGGGTTTGATCCCTGGATTGGGAAGATCCCTTGGAGAAGAAATGGCAATACTCCAGTATTTTTGTCTGGGAAATCCCATGGACAGAGGAGCCTGGCAGGCTATATACTCCGTGGGGTGGCAGAATAGTTGGACATGATAGCAACTAAACAGAACAATTAACAAAAAAATTAAGCTTTCCAGGAACCTCAGCGCATTCACAATGACATAAACTAGCTATGTTTTAACTCCATTCTTCCCAGAGGTTAGCTTGGAACGATTCATTTATTCATTCAGTGTATGTTGATTGAAAGTCCACACTACATTGTGCTCATAGCTGGGATGGAAAAAAATAAAGAGCTTGTGAAATGACACTTGGAGTTTAGTGGAGATAAGCATTTTTCAATAATAGTCATATCTTCAACAGCTATTTGAATTGTGATCAATATTATGGAAGAGAATTATAGGATGCTCAGAAAATACACTAAGAAGAGCTAACTTAAATGGCAATGTCAGGGAAGTTTTCTGTGAAAAGAAATGGCAATTCCCCTAAAGTGTGAAGAAGGAATAGGAGCTTGCCAAGGCCAGGAGCTTGCCAAGGGCAGTCCAGGCAAAGAGAGCAGCATCAGTATAGCGTTGAGTTTGACAGAGTTTGCACTATTGGAAGAGCTGCTTAGGCAAAAAACGGTGGGAACTCAAATGAAGCTGGACCACGCAAAGCTCTGGGGGTCTTTTATCCTGGACACAGTGGGCTGCTGTTCAAGGGTTTTAAGCAGGTGAACAATGTGGTCTGATTACCCTAGCTTCCATGTGGGGGATAAAATAGAAAGTGGCAATACTGGAAGCAAGGAGACTAGTTTATTAGGGAAGTGTCTTAAGACATTGGAACACAGATTTACCTTTAGCACACTCTCTGTGCAGACAACTTCATTGGAGCATGAAATCCATTGGGCAAGTTTTATGAGCTCACATTCTAGTTCCCTTTAGACCACTTTCAAACATGTGTTTCCTGAGGGATTAACTGACAACTGTGTATGTTGGCTCATCCACGTCCAACAAATATTTATTAAAATTTCTCCCGGGTGATGACCCTCCTAGGCATTGAGAATCAAGCAGTGAACAAAACATATGAAAACTTTGCTCTCAATGTTCTATTCTAGGGCAGAAGAACTTAAGCAAGTAAACAATAAATATATAATGGATAACATGATTATTTTATTAAGAAAAGTAAATCCAAATGAGAGTGTGGGAAGGTGATACAGTTTAGGGAGGTCAAGGGAGATCACTCAGATATGGCAATTTTTCAGCACAAATGAATAGTAGAGCACTTAAAATCCAGAGGATGATCATTTCAGCCATGATTGATTTGATGCAAATGAAAGACAACATGATTTGATGCAAAGGCCCTGAGATGAATGTTGTGCTTAAAATTTTCAAGGCAGAAACCTGAACTTTTGGTCAAGATTAATGTGATTCCTGGCTTCCCTGGTGGTTCAGCTGATAAAGAATCCACCTGCCATGCAGGAGACCTGGGTTTAATCCCTGGATTGAAAAGATCCCCTGGAGAAGGGAATGGCTACCCACTCCAGTATTCTGGCCTGGATTATTCCGTGCACTGTGTAGTCTATGGGGTCACAAAGAGTTGGACACAACTGAGCGACTTTCACTGTCTTTTCTTTTTCCATGTTATTCCACCATTATCATCATCATGCGACTTCCTAGAGGTTTTATAAGACTTGCTGTTGCTGAGCTCCATCAGAAGCAGTCTTACATTAGGCAGAGCTTAGAGCTCAACAAAATTCTAAATGTCTAAGTAAGTCTAGGTTTTATAACACTTTCATCTTAAAAATGAGGAAAAGAAGTTTTTTAAGGCAGGTATTTTCAGTATTTGTATGAATAAAAATAACTTGAGTTACTTACTACATGTGCCGGAAACCTCCCAAATAGCTTCTTGATGCAAATGGTCCAAGGCCTGTGCTTTGAAAAATACCATTTAGGTCCATTTTCGTGATTGAGCTCTCACAACTCTTATAGCTCATAAACACTCATTGCTTCTCATCTATGCCTGAAATAAAAAATGGGGCATAATACATTAGAAAAGTGACGACAAATCAAGAACAACCTTAATGAGAAACCATCTACTACCTAAAAACTGATGGTGAAGGGAAACCAGTGAGTTCAAATTCATTGTCAGTTGAAGAATGAGACTTCAGTTCAGTTCAGTTCAGTCGCTCAGTCGTGTCCAGCTCTTTGCGACCCCATGAACCACAGCACGCCAGGCCTCCCTGTCCATCATCAACTCCTGGAGTCCACTCAAACCCATGTCCGTCGAGTCAGTAATGCCATCCAACCATCTTATCCTCTGTCATCCCCTTCTCCTCCTGCCTTCAATCTTTCCCAGCATCAGGGTCTTTTCAAATGAGTCAGCTCTTTGCATCAGGTGGCGAAAGTACTGGAGTTTAAGCTTCAACAGCAGTCCGTTCAATGAACACCCAGGACTGATCTCCTTTAGGAGGGACTGGTTGGATCTCCTTGCAGTCCAAGGGACTCTCAAGAGTCTTCTCCAACACCACAGTTCAAAAGCATCAATTCTTTGGTGCTCAGCTTTCTTTATAGTCCAACTTTCACATCCATACATGACCACTGGAAAAACCATAGCATTGGTTAGATGGACCTGTGTTGGCAAAGTAATGTCTCTGCTTTTTAATATGCTGTCCAGGTTGGTCATAACTTTCCTTCCAAGGAGTAAGTGTCTTTTAATTTCACAGCTACAGTCACCATTGAAATTGATTTTGGAGCCCAGAAAAATAAACTCAGCCACTGTTTCCACTGTTTCCCCATCTATTTGCCATGAAGTGATTGGGACCTGATGCCATGATCTTAGTTTTCTGATTGTTGACATTTAAGCCAACTTTTTCACTCTCCTATTTCACTTTCATCAAGAGGCTCTTTAGCTCTTCTTTGCTTTCTGCCATAAGGGTGTTGTCATCTTCATATCTGAGGTTATTGATATGTCTCCTGGCAATCTTGATTCCAGCTCATGCTTCCTCCAGCCCAGCGTTTCTCATGATGTACTCTGCATAGAAGTTGAATAAGCAGGGTGACAATATACAGCCTTGACGTACTCCTTTTCCTATTTGGAACCAGCCTGTTGTTCCACGCCCAGTTCTAACTGTTGCTTCCTGACCTGCATATAGGTTTCTCAAGAGGCAGGTCAGGTGGTCTGGTATTCCCATCTCTTGCAGAATTTTCCGCAGTCTATTGTGATCCACACAGTCAGCAGCTTTGGCATAGTCAGTAAAGCAGAAATAGATGTTTTTCTGGAACTCTCTTTCTTTTTCAATGAGCCAGTGGATGTTGGCAATTTGATCTCTGGTTCCTCTGCTTTTTCTAAAACCAGCTTGAACATCTGGAAGCTCATGGTTCACATGAGCCATGCTAAAGCCTGGCTTGGAGAACTTTGAGCATTACTTTACTAGCATGTGAGATGAGTGCAATTGTGCAGTAGTTTGAGCATTCTTTGGCATTGCCTTTCTTTGGGATTGGAATGAAAACTGACTTTTCCAGTCCTGTGGCCACTGCTGAGTGTTCCAAATTTGCTGTCATATTGAGTGCAGCACTTTCACAGCATCATCTTTCAGGACTTGAAATAGCTCAACTGGAATTCCATCATCTCCGCTAGCTTTGTTCGTAGTGATACTTCCTAAGGCCCACTTGACTCACATTCCAGGATGTCTGGCTCTAGGTGAGTGATCACACCATCGTGATTATCTGGGTTGTGAAGATCTTTTTTGTATAGTTCTTCTGTGTATTCTTGCTACCTCTTCTTAATATCTTCTGCTTCTGTTAGGTCCAGACCATTGCTGTCCTTTATCGAGCCCTTTTCTGCATGAAATGTTCCCTTTGTATCTCTAATTTTCTTGAGGAGATCTCTAGTCTTTCCCATTCTGTTGTTTTCTTCTATTTCTTTGCATTGATCCCTGAAGAAGGCTTTCTTATCTCTCCTTGCTATTCTTTGAAACTCTGCATTCAAATGGGTATATCTTTCCTTTTCTCTCTTGCTTTTCACTTCCCTTCTTTTCACAGCTATTTATAAGGCCACCTCAGACCGCCATTTTGCTTTTTTGCATTTCTTTTTCTTGGGGGTGGTCCGATTCCTGTCTCCTGTACAATGACACGCACCTCCACCCATAGTTCATCAGGCACTCTGTCTATCAGATCTAGTCCTTTAAATCTATTTCTCACTTCCACTGTATAGTCATAAGGGATTTGATTTAGGTCATACCTAAATGGTCTAGTGGTTTTCTCCACTTTCTTCAGTTTCAATCTAAATTTGGCAATAAGGAGTTGATGATCCAAGCCACAGACAGCTCCTGGTCTTGTTTTTGCTGACTGTATAGAGCTTCTCCATCTTTGGCTGCAAAGAATATAATCAATCTGATTTCGGTGTTGACTATCTGGTGATGTCCACGTGTAGGGTCTTCTTTTGTGTTGTTGGAAGAGGGTGCAATTAATAATTTTTATTCACTGAAACTCACTTTTCTAATTGGCCTCGGAGACATGTCTTTCTCTATTAAGGATCTTGCTTTTCACTTCCCTTCTTTTCACAGCTATTTATAAGGCCACCTCAGACCGCCATTTTGCTTTTTTGCATTTCTTTTTCTTGGGGGTGGTCCGATTCCTGTCTCCTGTACAATGACACGCACCTCCACCCATAGTTCATCAGGCACTCTGTCTATCAGATCTAGTCCTTTAAATCTATTTCTCACTTCCACTGTATAGTCATAAGGGATTTGATTTAGGTCATACCTAAATGGTCTAGTGGTTTTCTCCACTTTCTTCAGTTTCAATCTAAATTTGGCAATAAGGAGTTGATGATCCAAGCCACAGACAGCTCCTGGTCTTGTTTTTGCTGACTGTATAGAGCTTCTCCATCTTTGGCTGCAAAGAATATAATCAATCTGATTTCGGTGTTGACTATCTGGTGATGTCCACGTGTAGGGTCTTCTTTTGTGTTGTTGGAAGAGGGTGCAATTAATAATTTTTATTCACTGAAACTCACTTTTCTAATTGGCCTCGGAGACATGTCTTTCTCTATTAAGGTAGGTTAGGAGGAAATTCTTTAAATAGATATTTTTAATAAAATATCTGGGATTCTTAGAAAATATTGTTATGGTCTATGATATACCAAACATGATTTGCATAACATTGTTTATCTTCAAGTATTAGAGTGTACAAATATGCCTAAGCTTTAGATAATTCTTCACAATATTTTCATATCTCAGTTTGTAATGATGATTATTTGTGTACTGGAAATATTCAGAAATGCCAGTTAACAGAGGATTCTGGTTAGTAAAATGCTGGGTAGTATTACTAGAAAATCAGTGTAACTATATTTTTCCTTTAAACATTAATATTTGCAACATAATAGAAATGTGCTTTCAATAAAATTGCCTTTATATCAAGAATCAATTAACATTTTCACCTTGCTTACTTTTTCATGATAACCTAAGTCTTTTCTATCAAGTTTCATGCCAAGATGATTACATCTTGTTAGTCAGTTTCCATTCTGTAAAAGTAGTTGCTGGATCTTCATCCTGTTCTGACTTGGAAAAGGAAAGTGATACCTCATGTTGGTCAGCAGTTTAGATATGTATGTTGTTTTCCCTTCCCTTATAATTAGCTCTTTTTATTACCTCATTTCAAAAAGATTATTAAGGACCTGGGTGACAGCTACTGTTTCTGAAAACATATACCTGAGATTAGCATTTATAGAAACATAGCAAGGGATATTTACAAAGAAAACACTAATTTTAGATGAGACTCTAAGATTCTGATCTTCAGATTTGCCACTCTCTGCGCAAATTTTTTCAGAGTGCTTTTAAAAATAATTATGGTTATTATGATAAACAATTTTAGCTGGAAGTTGAAAGAGGACTAATATTTTTCCTTCTGTGTTTATCACTTCTCTATTTGGCCTCAGAACTCAAAATAACTATTCTCCCCACCCAGTAAAATGGTAATTCTTTAGTCAGTTGTTTGCATTAAATATTATCTTGGCTCCAAGTTAAGCACAGAATTTTTTTTAACAGAATCACTGCCATTGCTCCATTAGGCCTGCCAGTACTCCTCAAAGACATTTGATTGTAAGTTCAGTGAGCCTGAATTCTAAAATTCAAAGCAGAATTTTAATAGCTGAAGGCAATTTTATTTGGGGCCAAACCCCATCCAGCCCTCTCCAGAGTCAAGGTGCCAGTGCCCCTCAGGGGTAAAGCACTACTCCTCTTCCTTCTCAGGGGCAGTTTTGGAATCAGAAGGGCCAGTGAAATTGATTATCAAGTTTCTTGTCTTCAGATCATATTATAAGTCCCATCCCGTGGTGATGATGATGATTTCCCATTTCCTTTGAAAGGGGAGCACAGAATTTAGTTTTTGCTTAAAAGGATGATAAATTTGGACCTGACTCTGGAGCTATTTGGGAGAAGGAAAGTTTATATTACCAGTAGGCTTTTGGAGGCTCCTTTTAGTCATTTTTTTCAATTTCCAAGAAAAAGCCAACTCTTATTCTCCTCAGTATTGTCAATGGGATTGTGCAAGTTAAGGAACATGCACATTTATCATTTTATTTTAATTGGTTATTAAATGTTTTCTCCATGCTAAGACTTCTCCTTGGCACAGATATCCATCTTATACATTGCAGATGTAAATCACAGTTCAAACAGAAGCCTCAGGTCCAGTCCTTCCAATGGGGAAGATTACCTGGTAAGCTGAGACTTCTGCATCAAGTGTTAAGATTTCAGGTTTCTGTTCTAAGCATTGCTAATACATTCTTTTGATTGCACTTTTTTAAAAAAAGACCCCTGTGTGAGGATGCCCGAAGTAATAGAAGTTGTTCATTTAAAAATGATAGAAGGATCAGCACTTCCCTGGCTGTCCAGTGGTTAGGACTCCATGCGTCCAATGCATGGGGCATGGGTTCAATCCCTGGCTGGAGAACTAAGATCACGGATGCCCACTTGACAAGCAGCATGATGAAGAAAAAAAGAGCAAGCTATAAGGATTGCAACGATTCCAGACAGGCTGATTCTTGATTGCTAGCAAAGGAAAACATATGTGTCTCTTGAGTTTTGGGCTTGTGCCAGTCTGGAGCTCTACTGTGGCATGTCAGTCCTGATGACAGGCACATGGAATAGTCTGGAAGCTGAAATCTTAATATTCCATTCGTCTCCTGGAATGTAAGCACCATGAAAACAGCAGATATGAGCAAAAGTTTTACTGTTTCTGTAAGACCTAGAGAAAGTCAGACACAGAATTATTCATTAGTATTCATCCAAGACGGTAAATGGAATTATCTAATAATTTATGCAACATAAATTTATTGAATACTTACCAAATGTACATATTATTGAACGCTTGTGTGGAACACAGTGATAAATAAGATAAAGAGGTGAACCTTAAGGAATTCTCAGTTTGTAAGAGGAGCTAAGTATGAGAAATCTGTATGCAGGTCAGGAAGCAAGAGTTAGAACTGGACATGGAACAACAGACTGGTTCCAAATAGGAAAAAAGTATGTCAAGGCTGTATATTGTTACCCTGTTTATTTAACTTATATGCAAAGTGCATCATGAGAAACACTGGGCTGGAGGAAGCACAAGCTGGAATGAATATTGCCGGGAGAAATATCAATAACCTCAGATATGCACGTGACACCACCCTTAAAGCAGAAAGTGAAGACGAACTAAAAGGGCCTCTTGATGAGAGTAAAAGAGGAGAGTGAAAAAGTTGGCTTAAAACTCAGCATTCAGAAAACTAAGATCATGGCATCAGGTCCCATCACTTCATGAGAAATAGATGGGGAAACAGTGGAAACAGTGGCTGAGTTTATTTTTCTGGGCTCCCAAATCACTTTTGATGGTGACTGCAGCCATGAAATTAAAAGGTGCTTGCTCCTTGGAAGAAAAGTTATGAGCAACCTGGACAGCATATTAAAAAGCAGAGACATTACTTTGCCAACAAAGGTCTATCTAGTCAAGGCTATGGTTTTTCCAGTGGTCATGTATGGATGTGAGAGTTGGACTATAAAGAAAGCTGAGTGCTGAAGAATTGATGCTTTTGACCTGTGGTGCTGAAGAAAACTCTAAAGAGTCCCTTGGACTGCAAGGAGATCCAATGAGTCCATCCTAAAGGAGTGTTCATTGGTAGGACTGATGTTGAAGCTGAAACTCCAATACTTTGGCCATCTGATGTGAAGAGCTGACTCATTTGAAAAGACCCTCATGCTGGGAAATATTGAAGGCAGGAGGAGAAGGGGATGACAGAGGATGAAATGGTTGGATGGCATCACCGACTCAATGGACATGAATCTGAGTAAACTCTGGGAGTTGGTGATGGACAGGGAGGCCTGGAGTGCTGTGGTCTATTGGGTTGCAAAGAGTCGGACACGACTGAATGACTGAACTGAACTGAACTGAACTGAACCTAAGTATAAGTTAAAATAACATTAGAAAATAATAGACAATATTAGACAAGTATTAGTTTTGTATTTTTAAGTTATTTTCAAAATATTTCCATACCCATTTAATATGATCAACGCTTTGGAAAATACTCTGAAATGTAGTGCATGCTAAATAAATGTGAAAAATTATTATAGTTATTAATGGCTCTGTTGTCTCTGAAAAGAACCAATGTTGGGGTCACTGCATTAGAGGACTTGTTTGTCATGGATTTCTACACATGTCTAAACAGAATACAGGCAGTCTATAACATCATCAGCTTAGCCTGGTTGCTTATTAGAATCACGTTTGAAATTCTCAGGCAAAACCTGGATCAATTAAGTCTGACTCGCCACAGGTCCTCTGCTGACTGATTCCATTCGTTAAAACCATTATTTTTAATAATACCTGCACATAAGCAAGCATTGCTGCTGCTGCTGCTGCTGCTAAGTTGCTTCAGTCGTGTCCGACTCTGTGAGACCCCATAGACGGCATTAGCAGCACATAAATAGCTTCTAAGAATCAAGCCTTAAAACCATGAGATTCTGATTGATTTTTCTAGAGTAGGACCTAGGCATAGATTTTTTTAAAAAAAATCTCTTGGGACTTCCCTGGTGGTCCAGAAGTTAAGAATCTGCCTGCCAATGCAGGGAACACAGGTTCAATCCCTGGTCCGGGAAGACCCCACATGCCTTGGGACGGCTAAGCCCTCACACCACAACTACTGATTCCATATGCCCTAGAGCCTGAACTCCAAAACAAGAGAAGCCACTGCAATAGGAGAAGCCCATGCACAGCAGTGAAGACCCAGCACAGCCAAATAAACGAATAGTAAAAAAAAATTTTTTTAGATCTCTTAAATTTTCCTGTAGAACAGCCAGGGTTGAGAAACACAGAATTAGGGAATAACAAAAAATTAAATCTAATTGCAGGGAAAGTGCGTTTTTGTCACTGGCTATTGTCACTAATCATCTGTGATAGCAAACTAATATCCAGTTTAAAAGACTACTGTTTAATTTTTCCCACTCATAACTGGGAATGAGGATGATCAGGAAGGGTTTCTATCCCTTAACCTGTGCCAGATTGGGCCTGGGCAGGCAAGGAGACTGTCCTGCAATCTTGGCCTGTAGGCTGGTGTGGTCCTTCTTAGTCATTTTTCCTTGATGGAAAAGCCTGGGCATGAATTGCGTGCAAGCTTGTGTGATCATTTCAACACAGATGTCACCATCTATACAAACCACCATCTGGGAAGGGAATCTATTTACTGCTTGCACTTCTTACATGGATAAAACAAAACATTGTGTTAATTCAGATTTGGTCTGTAAATACTTCTGTATAATCCATGACACAGTTTGGTATTTTCTTGAATTATCAGTTTCTCAGAACCATTGACATAAATGCATCCTTCTGATGCATTATATCAGCTGTTCAGGAGAAGAAAGTATTACAGAACTGAAAGTTTATTGAAAAACTCAGATTCTTTCCATCAAAAGCAAATTTATCAACCTTAATGTCAACATTTAAATATTAGTATGCGGCTTTTACCATTTTAAGAGCGTTTATGTGATTTAAACATAGACCAGAGAGGTCAATACAAGGTGAAGGAAAAGGTGGAATAATTACAGGAAGATTAGTGATTCTAACTGAAATCAGCAGGAATGCTAGTACTTTGAGAGAAAAGAACTGACTCATCTCTCAATACTTAATTCATTTTATTTAGACCACTTAATATAAAGTTTTCCTTATGCCTTCAAATAATTTCACATTTCCGTTCAAATGAGTCACATGGATGGTAGCCTAGGGCAGTTTATTTTGCTAGATCTTTTTTAAAGTTCAGCTCCACCTGGACAAAATCTGACAAGTTATTATGGACTCATGACTGCAAAGATCTTTGGGAAAAGTAATTTTGATGATAAAAGGAACACAAGACAGAATTGCATTCACTGATGACTGTTCAACACTGTTACACATCCTCTAACAGATCATGGCTCCAAATACAACTCTTCTGTAACCTTGGCAGTGACATTTTTCAAATTAAACTGGGAAAATCGAAAGTCAGACTTCAAGGGTCAGCCTCTCCTGGCTATCCTCAGATTCTGCTGAAAACAGGCCTTCTTTCGGTAGAAGGGAAATTAACAAGATGTGCTGAATATCCATTGGATATGTTATCCCATGTAATTCTCATAACAATCCTAGAAGCCAGGGGAGATAATTATACTAATATTAAAGTGTAGAAACCAAAAGTTACTAGAAATAACTAATATTTATGTCTGTAAATTTTTATAGAAGTAAATACATAATTTTAAAAGTAACAGCAACAACTGTATCTATATTTTAGACTATTTGTTTGTGCTGAAGTGATTCCTTACCAGTTAAATGACTTGGTACCTAAGTGAGTTACAGGAATTTTAAAAAAATTACAGACATAGGAAAAAAGAAAATCTGTGGAATACTAGACACTAAAATATACAATGTAATGTTAAACATACTTGAATATAGGGGGTTTTAAAAAGCATGTGTCATATATTCTACTATCTTGGAAAAACTTGGAAAAACTAACTTGTCCATTGATACTCCTCTTCTTTTTAAATGACTCTTTTGTTTTTCTCAGAGCTGGGCACAAGTTAGGGCTGTGTTCATTGTCTGAGCTGACAACCCAAATCCCTTCATTAGCACATGTCTAGGAGTCAGAGAGGGGAATAGAGATTAAAATTCAGGTTCCTTATTGTGTAACTGTTAACAGCAGCTCCTGTAAAAGGTGTTGGGTGAGGCATGGCGCTGTTGGTGGTGGTGCTTTGTTGCTCTTAGGACAATCTCAAATGTTTAATATGGCATTAAGGTCCTTCCTAACTGCCCCTTTCATGAATGTTATCTCCCACCACCCACCTCCTCTGGACTAAACCGACTACACAGACATTCTTCCAGGATTTCAAACATGACACATCTTTTCTGTCTTAGGCTTTGCTTAGATTCCTTCTTCTATTTGGATAGGATACCCTTCTCCTCACTCCTTCCACTTAGTTAAAGCATGATTAGAGCTCCATTTAAATATCCTCCTTGGGGTACTTCCCTGACTTTCCCTGAGTTGAAGTACTCCTGGTACAGACCATCACAGCATCTCTGGTTCCTCTTCTGTAGCACTTCTGTCTTCTTTAATGGTAAGATGATGATAACATTTATTTAATATCAATAACAATTTAGGGAGCTATTGATGTTAGTATTCCTACTTGCAGATGAAGTAACTGAGAATTGGTGATAATGAATAACTTACTCAAGGAGACTCAAGGTCTTCCCTGTAGCTCAAACAGTAAAAAATCTGCCTGCAATACAGGAGACCCGGGTTCCATCCCTGGGTCGAGAAGATCCCCTGGAGAAGGATGTGGCAATTCACTCCAATATTCTTGCCTGGAGAATCCCGCTGATGGAGGAGCCTGGTGATCTTGTAGTCTGTGGGATCACAAAGAGTCAGATACAATTGGGTGGCTAACAATATTACCACTACTCAAGAAGACAGGAAGTGATAAAGAAAAAAGGGAAAGCATTAGTCACTCAGTTGTGTCCAATTCTTTGTGACCCTGTAGACTGCAGCCGGCCAGGATCCTCAGTCCATGGAATTCTCCAGGCAAGAATACTGGAGTAGAGAGTCATACCCTTCTCCAGGGGATCTTCCCAACGTAGGGATCAAACTCCTGGTCTCCTGCATTGCAGTCAGATTCTTCATTGTCTGAGCCACCAGGGAAGCCCAGTAAGTGATAAGCCAGGATTCAAATCTGAGACTTTAACTCAAAGCCATACTCTTGAACACTTTATTGTTACCTGAGTTCTACCCTCTCATCTTTTTTTTCCTCCATATCTTGTACCTCACATCGTGCCAGGCACATCTTGTCACTCATACATATTTATTGAATGTGGAATAGATAAGTTGAGAAAAGAGTAACAATAAAATAATATAAAATGAAATAAAATGAAAGGCCTTGACATCTGGCATCTCACAGGTAGGCCACAGTGTCCTCCACTGAACACAAACTACATCCAACAAATATGTAGAAGAGTCAGACAGGGCCACACCATGACCATGGTGGAGCATGACAAAAGTAAGACCACATTCCAACCGTGTGAGAACCGAGATGGCATGCAATGCAGCCACAAATATTCAAATACCCAATGGCAAATTGGCAAATTTGCCAATGGCAAATTTAGCTTTGCATACTTCCTCCTGACTGTTAAATAAAAATGTATAGGGTATCTAATTGAATTACTCAAGCTTTCTGACAGCACCCAATCCAGGAAAGAACTTGGCTTTCTTATATTCTCCTCTAAAACACCCAGCACAGACCCAAACACTATAAAAAGTTCCTCCTAACAAGAAGTGCATTTTCCCAACAGTCTGACCTTATGTGTGTTCCCTGGGGACTTTCACTGATGAGCACGGAAGAGCAAATGAGAGTTATTTAACATAGTTGTAGTGATAAGAATTTAACTTTAGAAAGTTAGGACTTATACCTATGAAACTGCTACAAGTATTATTAGTTGTTATGCTGATATTGTTTGCTATGCTAAATTATATTTTTCTAATCAGTTTAATGAGATATTTATGGATTTAATTGACCAAGTAGGCATTCTCTCCTTTTAAAGAATATGTTTGAGAACTGACTTAAAAAGCAAACGATTAGTCCCAGCTCATATTGTTGTTCTTTGAGAAGTATCATTAGATATCAGAAGTCAAAAAGAAAAGAATGCTATAGTTAACTCATTTTATAAGCCCCATTGCATTAGTTACAGAATTTTCTATCCTTGGGAAAATTGGTAAAATGGCAAAAACCAGGTATCGATGCCCTTTATATCAGACATGACTGAGAGACTTTCACTTTTAATTTCATATCTCTGTAATACCACTTTCTCTGTATATCATCACTATTCCTTCCAGCCTTCAAAGCCTTCCTTCTGTCATTTCAGTCCTCACAGGATCACTCTAACTTTTCAGCCAGGATCATCTTTTCACATTCTGCAGCTTTCCTTCACTATTCTCTCAATAAACTCCCTCTCCTGGAGGGGCACACTCTCCTGCTAAGATGCTACATGAATGTATGCCAATGTAGTTAAGGATGCTAACGGATTCCTGACTTTTCCCTCTTCCATGACTCTGGTCTTTTAAGGGGAGTCATTGTCTTAATCTAAAGGGTTGATATTAATAATGGGAAGAACATTATGGTTTAGGAGATCAAATGCTGAGGAACTGTTCCAAATGAAAGGAAATTAAAGAAAACTGACACCTAAGTGCAATATGTGATCCTGATTGAATTCTGAACCAAAAAGAGAGTTTAGCATGAGATTATCACTAGGAGAGTTGATAAAATTTGAACATGGAATGAACATTAGACAATAGCATATCAAGGTTAAATTTTCTGATTTTGATCATCTGACTCTGATTATGTAAGAAAATATCCTTATTCTTAGGAAATAAACACTAATATATTTAGAGGAAGAGTTCTAGATATCTGGAACTTGGCCCAAATTGTGCTGAGAGAGAAGGAAGGAATAGGATGAAATGTTCAGAGGTTAACTCTTGATTGAATAATTACTGGCAAATTAGTGGTATTAAAATAATATTAAATTGATTGGTGTTAAGATGTATTTTTCATCATTCTAGAACTTTAAAAAAAATTGCTGCAAATTGTATCAAAAGCAAAATTTTATATATCCTTCTGGAGAGCATGTTCAGTCTTGTCTGACTCTTTGAGACCCCATGAGTAGTAGCTCACCAGGCTCCTTGGTCCATGGAGTTTTCCAGACAAAAATACCAAAGTGGGTTACCATTTCCTACTCCAGGGGATCTTCACAACCCAGGGATCAAATCTGTGTCTCTTTCGTCTCCTGTATTGGCAGGCTGATTCTTTACTACTGTGCCACCTGGGAACCCCCCTTATACTAATATACACTTAAGTTCAGTTTATTTCCATCACTCAGTCATGCCTGACTCTTTACAACCCCATGGACTGCAGCATGCCAGGCTTTCCTCTCCATCACCAACTCCCAGAGCTTGCGCCAACTCATCACATGCTGTCCAACCATCTCATCTCTGTTGTACCATTCTCCTCCTGCCTTCAATCTTTCTCAGCATCAGGCTATTTTCTAATGAGCCAGCTCTTCACATCAGGTGGCCAAAGTATTGGAGCTTCAGCATCAGTCCTTCCAGTGTCTCCAACACCACAGTTCAAAAGCATCAATCTTTGGCACTCAGCTTTCCTTATGGTCTAACTCTCACATCCACACGTGACTACTGGAAAAACCATAGCTTTGACTATTTGGACCTTAAGTTTGTTCAAATAATTTCACTTTGGGGTGTTTATTCTAGAAAATAACCATGGAGAGGCACATGGTTATGGTATAGGGATATTCATTTAAATTTGTACAAATTTGGAAAATTAGAAACAATTTACACATTCAGTAATGTAGCTTTGTTTTGAGATTGAGTGAGTGAGTGAGTGAGTGAAGTCGCTCAGTCGTGTCCGACTCTCTGCGACCCCATGGACTGTAGCCTACCAGGCTCCTCCTTCCATGGGATTCTCCAGGCAAGAGTACTGGAGTGGGTTGCCATTTCCTTCTCCAGGGAATCTTCCCAGCCCAGGGATCAAACCCAGGTCTCCTGCATTCCAGGCAGACGCTTTAACCTCTGAGCCACCAGGGAAGCCCAAATACTAGTTATAAAAATATTTGCCTGAGTGCTGAGTTTCTCAGTCAGGTCCAACTCTTTGCAACCCCATAGACCATTGTCCATCAAGCTCCACTGTCCATAGAATTTTCCGGGCAAGAAGGCTTAGTCTCATGTAAAATTGCCATTGTTAAATATTAAAAACATGAAGCAAAATGTTACAAACAAAATTACTCCATTGCTGTGCATATGCTCCAAATCCCATTCACACAAAAGACTGTAAAACTAAAAATCAAGGTGTGGTAATTTAAGAAATAGGAAAACGGAGTAACTTTAAACCTATTTTTACTTAATAACACTTTAAAATTTTGTTAAAAACAAACATTATTTTGTAATTAAAAGTTACAAAAAACAATTTGCTGCAAGTATAGGTTACATATTTTAAGTAAGACATACATATGCATAAATTTTAATACAGTTTCTATTCTTTTCACGCACAACTGCACATACTATAACTTCTTTCCAATGACACAAAATTCTGCTGCTGAAGCTGATGAGCGACATTTACAGCATGACCCCTAAACTCTTCTTTTAATGGATATACATCCAGGTTGGAAGGAAAGTTATGACCAACCTAGATGGCATGTTGAAAAGCAGAGACATCACTTTGCCAACAAAGGCTATGGTTTTTCCCATGGTCATGTATGGATGTGAGAGTTGGACTATAAGGAAAGCTGAGCGCTGAAGAATTGATGCTTTTGAACTGTGGTGTTGGAGAAGACTCTTGAGAGTCGCTTGGACTGCAAGGAGATCCAACCAGTCCCTCCTGAAGGAGATCAGTCCTGCGTGTTCATTGGAAGGACTGATGTTGAAGCTGAAACTCCAATACTCTGGCCACCTGATGTGAAGAGCTGACTTATTGGAAAAGACCCTGATGCTGGGAAAGATTGAGTGCTTGAGGAGAAGGGGATGACAGATGATGAGATGGTTGGATGGACTACCAGTCCTACCATGTCGACTCGGTGGACATGGATTTGGGTGGGCTCCGGGAGTTGGTAATGGACAGGGAGGCCTGGTGTGCTGTGGTTCATGGGGTCACAAAGAGTTGGACACAACTGAACGACTGAACTGACTGACATCCGGGTTTTGGAGGAGCTCATCTAAAGGACATGAGCACCGGTGGATACTAGAGCTGGACCAGGGCAACTGGAGGTCCCTCAGCCCCTTCTGTGTCCTGGGAATGTATGTTCTGCCGGCCATTCCCACAGTGGGAGCCATTTTCAAGGATGCAGCCTTGAGAAAACAGTGTGTTACTGACACCATCTGGAAGGTATATGTGGCTGAACTACATTTTGTTGTTCAGTTGCTCAGTCGTGTCCAACTCTGCGATCCTGTGAACTGCAGCACTCCAGGCCTCCCTGTCCTTCACCATCTCCCGGAGCTTGCTCAAATTCATGTCCACTGAGTCAGTGATACCATCCAACCATCTCATCCTCTGTCTCCTCCTCCTGCCTTCAGTTTTTCCTAGCATCAGGGTCTTTTCTAATAAGTAGGCTCTTTGAATCAGTTGTCCAATGTATTAGAGCTTCAGCTTCAGCATCAGTCCTTCTAATGAATATTAGGATTGATTTCCTTTAAGGTTGACTAGTTTCATCTCCTTGCTGTCCAAGGGACCCTCAAGTCTTCTCTTGCACCACAGTTGAAAAGCATTAACTCTTTGGCCCTTGCAGAGAATCAGACATGACTGAAGCGACTTAGCAGCAGCAGCAGCAGCAGGAGCCTTCTTTATGGTCCAACTCTCAATGCATACATGACTAATGGAAAAACCATAGCTTTGACTAGACGGACCTTTGTTGGCAAATAATGTCTCTGCTTTTCAATATTCCATTAAGGGCTTAATATAAAATTTCAAGAATCTGTTGGGTGGTGTTGGCAATTTAGTCATCTCACCGTCACCCAAGACCTTGTAGATAAGTTCCCTTGCTTATTCATTCTGCCAGCTACCAATCTGGAGTGTGCTGCCTGTTTATTTGGTTTCTTCTTGCCCTCTTTGAATGGGGGCTGGGTTGTGACCCAACACCAGGAAATTCTGCTACCTTTGTAGCAAACAGATATGTGTCTGCTATACGGGCATAGCCTGTTGGATTTGTTGCCTAATGAGAGTATCAAGCCTGAGACTGCCCATTCTGATAAGAAAAATATATTTATTAAAAATCTGTGTACAAGGCACACTTCTTTTATTATGTGCTAAATTTGCCTGTTGTCATTATCAAGGACTTTCAAAAGAATTTCATTCTCTTGTGATTTGATTTCCAAGGTTAGTTTCTTACAAGTTTTTTTAGGACCTAAATTTTAGACAGTATAGGTTAGAATTCAGAAATCATTCCTGTTTTTTAATAAATATTTTCTTTGTCATTCAACTCTGGATGTATTATTTGTAGTTTTATATTCATATTGCTAAAGACTAACTGTTTATTTAATGTGTGTCTGTGTGTGTGTGTCTGTGTGTGTGTGTGTGTGTGTGTGTGTCTAAAGAAGTAGGCACAATGTCTGTACCATTTTGTTTGGGAATTTTTTTCAATCTAGACTGATCCCAGTGAGGAATTATTAGTTATATTATCATATTAGTAATAAATATTGCATTTTCTACCAAGTATCACAGAACAACAAAAAGCTGGAAAACAGGTATATATTAAGCATATAAACTATTAAATATTGGGTCCCATGCTATGGAATAGTACAATGAAGACTGTGAACTGTTGGAGATTCTAAAGCACAAATTAAAAAGGCAGAAACAATGCTGCAATGTGACACTTTACTTCAACTACCAGTCCTCATTAGGATTCCCAGTCTTGTCTTGTCAAGCAGAGAAAATTTTTACCTCTGAGAAGTGAAGTGAAGTGAAGTCACTCAGTCGTGTACGACTCTTTGTGACCCCATGGACTGTAGCCCACCAGGCTCCTCCCTCCATGGGATTCTCCAGGCAAGAATACTGGAGTGAGGTGCCATTGCCTTCTCCAGGGGATCTTCCCAACCCAGGGATCAAACTCGAGTCTCCCACATTCCAGGCAGATGCTTTAACCTCTGAGCCACCAGGAAGCCCTCTGAGAAGATCACTATAATGGTTGACTTCCACTAACCTGAAACCTCCTACTCCTGATTTCTAAATTATGTGACATGATCAACAGGTCAGGAGCCATCACATACACTGAGGGAATCAATTCTCAATATAGCTGCTGTGTATATTCTCCAGTTCAACTTTCTGTTCTGTGGTCCAACCCATGTTTTATAAAGAAGCCCTACCCAGTGATAAGGGTATTATTTATATTTGCCCAGTGAGATTCTGCCTCTGTAATCTAGACTTCATCTTGTGTAAGCATATGACTCACAGGCACTGGTGCTTTTCCTGAAACCCGGGATGAGAGCCAACTCTCAGTTACCTGTGGTATAAATGCCAGAGATGACAGGAGAACTGAAAGTCATTGGTGAATCCCAACTTCCAATTTAACCAATAATGTTAACCTCCTCCATGGCCTTAAGTTTTCTTTAACTATTGATTCTAATGAACACAGAAAAGGCCAAAGAGAAAAGGTTGCAATCAAAGGGTATGCAATTACTGAATGATTGAGAGCTTGTCATTTCCATTCTCTGACACAGTCAAAATCTAGGTGAGTATTTTCTACCGTCAGCCACCACCAACTCTGACTTCATCTACTTCATCAACCACTAAAAACACTCTTTCAAAATCCATGATATTCAGAAGTCAAAATCAGTAACATTTTTACACTTCTTCAGTTTCTTTTTTCCAAGTTTCTAGTGTACTGGACAGTGTTGGCTATTATGCCAATCTTAGATTTTTTTCTCCTGATTTTCAATGCCACTGCGCTTTCCTGGTTATACCCATCAGCAAGTCCTGTTGAAATGAGGTGCATTCTAAATACAGCCCAAGCTCAACCACTTCTCATGACCTCCACTACTATCATCTTTGTCCTTGCCATGTTATTATTTAAGTAGGAATAAAATAAGCCCCTGCCTTGTCTTCCAGGCTTTTTTTGCCCCTCTTTATTCTGTTTTCTCCAGAGCAGATAGACTGGTCTTTTTGAAATACATATTTTTTGATTGAAGTGTGTATATATAGATATACATACTTATATAGTATATAGGTATACCTGAATTACTTTGTATATAATACATATATATAGGAATATCTGAATTACTTTGTGTGTGTGTGTATATATATATAGGTATATCTGAATTACTTTCTGTATTTATATGTATACATAGATATATGTATAGGTATATCTGAATTACTTTGCTGTATAGCAGACAATAACCATGATATTATAAATCAAATATATGTAAAAACTATGTATATTCTTTTCATTTGTTTTTCATTATGGCTTATTACAGGATGTTGAGTATATTTCCCTGTGCTAAATTGTAGGACCTTGTTTATCCATTCTGTATATAGTAGTTTCCATCTGCTAATTCTAAATTCCCAGTACAACTCTCCTTTATCCTCTATATCCCTTGGCAAGTGCAAATCTGTTTTCTGTGTCTATGGGTCTGTTTCATAGATAAGTTCATTTGCACCATACTTTAAATTCCACATGTAAGTGATATCACATGATATTTGTCTTTCTCTTTCTGATTTACTTAGCTTAGTATGATCATCTCTAGGCTCATCAGGCAGCTGCATATGACATTGTGAAATTCAAATTTTATCACCACTCTATTCCCAACCCTCTGGTGTCTTGTTGCCTTTTTAACAAAAGGTGAACACCTTATCCAAAGCCAATACTTCCCAACTTTTCTGCCCTCACCTACTTCTCTGACTTCTCTCTTGCTGCTGTCCACGGAGCATGCTCTAGCCCTGTTGATCTCAGTGTCTTTTGAATATTAGAGCCCTTGTGTTTTCTGCTCCAGATCCAGAATACTTTGGCTCCACAAGTCAGTAGCTCTGTTTGCTCCCCAGCCCCACACATCTGTGCTCATATATTACTTCCATATAGATGCCTCTGTGGCCACCCTAGCATGCACACAGTGGCCACCCGAGCTAAAGCAGCCCTGCCACTGAAGTGCATTACGTATTGCTGACTTATTTTATCACTATCCACAAGACCTTGGGTAAGTTACTCTGCCTCACTTCCTTCATCTGAGAAATAAATCTTATAAAAGTAGTTACATAGCTTATAGACTTGTTATAAGGATTTAATGAGTTATTAGTTTTAAAAAGCTTTCCAGTAAATGATAAGCCTTATATAAATGTTTGATACTATTATTGTTATTAATATTTATTTATCTTCTTCTTTTCCCACTAGAAATGCAAATTCCAAGCATAATCTGTCATGTTCATCCCTCACTGCTGAGATGCAGAACTGTGAGACATATACTAAGCCTTCAAGAAGTAATTTTTGAAAGAATGAATGAAACATTGAACCACTCCTTTTACCTTTACTGGCTCTTCTTTTTTTTTTTTTTTTTTTGACAATTTTTTTGGTGAAGATATTTCCTCTGTGTCAATCATTGGTTTTCTTGGCATTTTTCCTCTTCCCTCACTCTTTGAAGTTTTGAACTTGAAATGTTTCTCTGACACCAGCTATAGTCTCTGTGATGGGAGTTCCCACCATCACATCTTTAACTCACACCACACACCCAAGTTCCACATTAGGGAGGCAGCTCTAAGTAGATGAAAATTTGGGGATCAGAGACCTGAAATAACATATAAGTTCTGTGACTTTACTTGTTTTGTGACTCAGAGAAAACCACAACCTTTCCAGAAACTGTATTCTCTTGTAAGTAACAATTATTAATCTTCTCCTTCAATCTCAGAGAATGCATTTAAACAAAGAGTTAATAGATGTAAAGTGTTCTTTAAATTGGAAAATAGTATATATAATTTCGAGGTATTGTAAAATACCTTGAACATGCTGTTTCTATAAGTATATCCTGTTGTTATCTTGCATTCAACATATTTATACTAAATTAACTTCTGTTTTCTAAAGCTGAATTCTTTCTAACTTCAGTTTCTCTTATTTCACATATCCAGTCACTAACCACTTCTGGTTTTCTCCTGTAATGTGACTGAAATTTTCCTTCTGCTCTCTGTTATGTCAGATGTAACCACAGTTGTAGCTTTCTTCAATTTATATCTAGGTGATTACAACACTCATCTAGCTAGGTATTCTGTCTTCTTTTTTCAATCAATCAGACTGATTCTCTCAATCAGTCTTCTTAAATAAGAACCCTTAAATTTTCTCAAAACACTAATCATATTCAGTTTATATTACTGCTGTAACACACTGCCACAAATTTAGTGGCTTAAGCCAGTAGATCTCATTGTCTTACAGTCCTATCGATCAGAAGTACAATGTAGGTTTCCTCGGGCTAAAAGTAAGGTGTTGGCATTGGGTAAATATTAAGGTGTTGGTGAGGCTACATTCTCTTCTGAAGGCTCTCTGGGAGAATCCATTTTCTTGTCTTCTCAAGCTTCTATAGGCCACCTGCATTTCTTGGTTTATGATAACTTTCTTTCTCTCAAAGTCATTAACTTTGGGTCCAGTCCTTCTCAGACTACAGCTCTCTGACCACAGCTGGGAACAGCTCCCCACTTTTAAAGGCTCATGTGATTAGACTGAGTCCACTGGGCTCATCAGAATCATCTCCCCAAATTAAGGTCTGTAAACTTAATCATATCTGCAGTGCCCCTTTTGTCATATAAGGGACCATATCACAGGTTCCAGGAATTAGGACAAAGACATCTTTGGGGCATGGGGAGTGGTGGTGGGTATTATTCAGCTTATGATGCCATTTTAATGACATGTGTCCCCTGATCAAGAACTTTAAATGATTACTTATTGATCATTAATCATTCAGTTCAGTTCAGTTGCTCAGTTGTGTCCAACTCTTTGCGACCCCATGAATTGCAGCATGCCAGGCCTCTCTGTCCATCACCAACTCCCAGAGTTCACTCAGACTCGCGTCCATCAAGTCAGTGATGCCATCCAGCCATCTCATCCTCTGTTGTCCCCTTCTCCTCCTGTCCCCAATCCCTCTCAGCATCAAAGTCTTTTCCAATGAGTCAACTCTTCACATGAGGTGGCCAAAGTACTGGAGTTTCAGCTTTAGCATCATTCCTTCCAAAGAAATCCCAGGGCTGATCTCCTTCAGAAAGGACTGGTTGGATCTCCTTGCAGTCCAAGGGACTCTCAAGAGTCTTCTCCAACACCACAGTTCAAAAGCATCAATTTTTCGGCACTCAGCTTTCTTCACAATCCAACTCTCGCATCCACACATGACCACAGGAAAAACTATAGCCTTGACTAGATGGACCTTTGTTGGCAAAGTAATGTCTCTGCTTTTGAGTATGCTATCTAGGTTGGTCATAACTTTCCTTTCAAGGAAAGGAATCTTTTAATTTCATGGCTGCAGTCAACATCTGCAGTGATTTTGGAGCCCAAAAAAGTAAATGTGAAGTTTATCTTCTCAGTATGATTTTGAAGATCCTTCAAACTAAATTCTAACTTATTCCCAAATAGATATCTGACACTATTGTCAGAGTGGTTTCCTTTACATATCTTTAACGTGCTATGATTTTCTTGATTATTCTACCATTCGAAATGTCTACAGTCCCTCCTTTGCTTATCAAAGTCCTGTCAAACTTCAAAGTCCAGTTAAAGTCCCACTTCCTCAGTAAAAGCTTCCCCAATGACATAACTTTTCTCTAAATGACTTGATATAATACTAATTAGTTCTATGGAGGACTTCTGTTTGACTGTTATAGCTCTCTGATTTTCCTCTGCAGGGAAAAGATTCTCCCATTAGGTACAAACTCTATGGCTTTTCAACTAAAATGTACTAGTGGCCAGGGCAAGAGGTGAGGTCATGATCCCAGCTAAGTAATCAGATGCTGCCTCCCTTGACCACTTGCACCCAAGAACAAAAACAGTTAGAATTCACACCTTTTAGAAGCAGTACACTGCTAACTCAAGCACTAGAACTTCCTTGATTCTTTGGCTTTTAATTCTATCAGATCCCATATATCCTTCCCAAAAATTTATTCTTGATTAAGCCAGAGTCAATTTCAGTCTTTTTTCCCTAAAAGCCAAAGAACTATAACTACTAACGCCTTGCATTGTTCTTTATATGTCATGATAACTTCAAATTCCTCTTCTAAGTTTCTTAAAATCTACAGTACATTTAATACTTCTTTTGAACACTCTACAGTCCTTGTATATTACTAGATACTAAAAAAAAGATTTTCTGTAAGTATTAGAAAGTATTGATTTTTATCATTTTTCAGAACATGAATTATCCCTGATGACAAGTTGAGGGCCAAGAATATGACATATTTCCCTGGTATCAATTCTACTATCCAGAGAAAAAGACTAAACAGAAAACCATTGCTCCTTTCTGACAGATGGGCTGGAAAAATCACCTTTCCACTGATATTTTATATGTGTGCCTGCTGAGTCACTTCAGTCCTGCTTTTTTTTTTTTTTTTTGCTGACAAAGTAAGAGACTTTATTGGGAAAGGGCACCCAGGTGGAGAGCAGTAGGGTAAGGGAACCCAGGAGAACTGCTCTCACTTCAGTCCTTTCTGATTCTTTGTGACCCTGTAGACTGTAGCCTGCCAGATTCCTCTGTCCATGGGATTCTCCAGGCAAGAATACTGGAGTGGGTGGCCATACCCTTCACCAGGGGGTCTTCTGGACCCAGGGATCTAACCTGCATCTTCTGTGTCTCCTGCATTTCTTGTAGATTCTTTAAAACTGGCCACTGGGGAAACTCATAATTTATTCATATTTCCTATATAAGTACAATGGTCACAATAAGTACAACCGTGCCCTTATCCAAACCTTTGTCACATGGCATGTGCTGGAGCTATTAACAACTTCCTGACTCAATCAATCCCAGGTCTCCTGCATTGCAGGACGACTCTTTACAAATTGAGCCACCAGGGAAGAACTATTAACAACACCTGCATTAAATTACTTGGCTGTGCCTATTTTCTTAATAGGTACAAGGCTCTGCCGGCTCATGTGAAATTTTTGGAAGACTTTTCCTAAATATTTCTCTAAATTTAAATAAACTGAATGTCCTTCCTTTGTTTGGCTCTGTATGTTGGGTATTTACCATTAGTTGGCCAGACAGGATATTTTTAAGTGTTCTGTATTTTATGTCTCTTTCTTAATGAATTCTTGTTGGACCCTAATGAACGAAACAACGTCTTGTGACCATTTGAGGAGAACTATGTTCTAGAACTGATCAAAGTCAAATACATTGCCTACAGTTTCCTATTTTTAAGAATATTGTGATATTCTATCAAAGTCTAGTCTTCTGGGAAATTTTTCCTTCCGCATAATGCCTTCAAAACGGCCAGTTCTGCAGTTTTTCCATTGTTGTACAAATGTGAGGGTAATCCTTTCTGAAACCACTTGAAAGTAAACCATTCATCACCTTCCAGAAAAGACACCAGGTTTTTGGCCTGAGGTACAAAAAGGATGGAGTTGAATTTAAACAGGAACACGGTAGAAGAAAAAACAATAAGAGACTGTTGATCATTGAGCATGTTGCCTTTTAATGTCCAGTAGATATCCAAGTGGATAGGTAATTGTATAATGAAGTTTAGAAATCAGGGAAAATATCTAGTCAAGGAATAGTCTGTATACAAATGGCAATTAAAGACACAAGGCTGTATGAAATAAAGTAGGGCTTGTATATAGAGAGAAAACTCGAGGAGGGCATGGCAATCACTCCAGTATTCTTGCCTGGAGAATTTCATAGATAGAAGAGATGGCAGGCTTCCATCCATAGGGTCGCAAAGAGTCGGACATGACTGAAGCAACTTAGCACATATGCATGTGGAGAAAAAGTTCCAAAATTAAGAGCTCGGGCAGACTCTAGCATTTACAAATCAGTGGTGGAAGACAGAAGACATTAGTGAAGATCAAGGATGAGACTGAAAACAGGTTGATAACCAGAGGAGGGCACTTTGGAAGATGAATGGGAGAAGTGTTTCAAGGAGTTCTTTTCCTTACTTAACCTTGTGGGTTCTCAGACTTTACGTAGAATCAGTCTGATGCAGGTCAGGAAGCAACAGTTAGAACTGGACATGGAACAACAGACTGGTTCCAAATAGGAAAAGGCATACATCAAGGCTGTATATTGTCACCCTGCTTATTTAACTTATATGCAGAGCACATCATGAGAAACACTGGACTGGAAGAAACACAAGCTGGAATCAAGATTGCTGGGAGAAATATCAATAACCTGATATGCAGATGACACCACCTTTATGGCAGAAAGTGAAGAGCTAAAAAGCCTCTTGTTGAAAGTGAAAGAGGAGAGTGAAAAAGTTGGCCTAAAGCTCAACATTCAGAAAACGAAGATCATGGCATCTGGCCCCATCACTTCATAGGAAATAGATGGGGAAACAGTAGAAACAGTGTCAGACTTTATTTTTTTGGGCTCCAAAATCACTGCAGATGGTGACTGTAGCCATGAAATTAAAAGGCGCTTACTCCTTGGAAGAAAAATTATGACCAACCTAGATAGTACATTCAAAAGCAGAGACATTACTTTGCCGACTAAGGTCCGTCTAGTCAAGGCTATGGTTTTTCCTGTGGTCATGTATGGATGTGAGAGTTGGACTGTGAAGAAGACTGAGCGCAAAAGTATTGATGCTTTTGAACTGTGGTGTGTGGAGAAGACTCTTGAGAGTCCCTTGGACTATAAGGAGATCCAACCAGTCCATTCTGAAGGAGATCAAGCCTGTGATTTCTTTGGAAGGAATGATGCTAAAGCTGAAACTCCAGTACTTTGGCCACCTCATGCGAAGAGTTGACTCCTTGGAAAAGACCCTGATGCTGGGAGGGATTGGGGGCAGGAGGAGAAAGGGACGACCGAGGATGAGATGGCTGGATGGCATCACGGACTCGATGGACGTGAGTCTGAGTGAACTCTGGGAGTTGGTGATGGACAGGGAGGCCCGGCGTGTTGCAATTCATGAGGTCGCAAAGAGTCGGACATGACTGAGCGACTGAACTGAACTGAACCTTGTGGGTTCTCAGACTTTACATAGAATCAGTCTGATGGTTCTGTGAGATCTCAAGAAATTCATTTTATAGAAATTTCTGTTTCTCCCCCACAAAATTCCAAATTAAATCTCACATTCACTCCACGTGATGGTCTGTTCTGCTGCCCCGGCATGAACCAGGTGCTTAAGTCACTATAGTCAGGTCTGACTCTTTGTGACCCTACGGACTGTGGCCCGCCAGGCTCCTCTGTCCATGGGATTTTCCAGGCAAGAATACTGGGGTATGCTGCCATTTCTTCTCCAGGGGACCTCCCTGATCCACAGACAGAACCCGAGTCTCTTATGTCTCCTGCACTGAGAGGCAGGTTCTTCAACACTAGCACCACCATGGCCAGAGCTGCAGTGTAACAGGGGACCAGAAGACCTTGCTTCTCACCCCAGCTTCATCTTTTACTACCAACTGTGACCCTGGACAGATTGGTCTATCCCCTTGTAAAATGGTCAGAGCTATGCCTCCCTGCCCTATCCAGAGACATATGAAGTGGTCCAAGGAGCCCATAAAAGACAAAGCATGCTATCGATTGTTGAAGCATGCACTTCAGAAGGTGCTACTGGGACAGAGGTTCAGAGGATCGGTGCTTCCTGCTGTGCGGTGGTGTGTGTGCTTGATCATGTCCTGTTCTTTGCAACCTTGTGGTCTGCAGCCCACCAGGCTCCTCTGCCCATGGAATCTTATGCTATCGATTGTTGAAGCATGCACTTCAGAAGGTGCTACTGGGACAGAGGTTCAGAGGATCGGTGCTTCCTGCTGTGCGGTGGTGTGTGTGCTTGATCATGTCCTGTTCTTTGCAACCTTGTGGTCTGCAGCCCACCAGGCTCCTCTGCCCATGGAATCTTCCAGGCAAAAATACTGGAGTGGGATCCCCTACTCCAGGGGATCTTCCAGACCTAGGGATTGAATCTGTGTCTCCCATATCTCCTGCCTTAGCAAGCAGATTCTTTACCACTGAGCCACCTGGGAAGGCCTGGGAAAACCCAAACTTTTGCTTCGCAGATGCTGAGGGAAACATGGGACATGCTTCTGTCTAATGCGTCCTTTCAAAAGTTATTTCTCAGTAGGATATTTATTCTTCTTAAAAATTTTTATTGGGCTATAGTTGTTTCACAATTTTGTGTTAGTTTCTGCTGCACAACGAAGTTAATCAGTCATATGTGTACACATATACCCTCTCTCTTGGACCTTCCTGCCATCCCCCATCCCACCCATCTAGGCCATCACAGAGCAGTGAGCTGAGTTGCACATGCTATACAGCAACTACTGTCTAAAAATATTCTTTTAAAATATACTAACATCTAGAATTTTATAATTAATGTAATGCTTTACATTTCAAAGAAATTCTTCATTATGGTAGGCCATAATCTATGATAAATTTATATAGTGCTTTCTCAAACTAAAACCAATGTCTTTAAACACATTATAGTCCTGTCAATGCTTTTAAGCCCTTTAATGTAGTATGGAAAAACAAAAGAGACTAAATCAATCAATGACATTTTTAATGCAAGGTGTTTCATGCATTTTTAACTTTTATTTTTTCCAGTTTCCAACAAAAAATAAATAAAAATTAATAATATCCTGTGAAGTATCTATAGTCTCCTTCAATACGTAAGGTACACAATTATCAAAGCTGATATTGAACACAAACAAATTGATACAATTCAGTACTCTGATAAAATTCATTGTCAAATAAGTTACTTTAAACTGCATGTGATACAACTTTATGTTCTATAGCATCTTTAATATAAACTGTATACCAAAATGGCTCTTCAAACTTAAAAAGTGCAATTACAGAGTGCAAAAAAAGCAGAGAGAAATACACTATCTTACATTTAACCTCATCCAACTTGAATAACAGGCATGTTTTAGATAAAATTATTCTTCAGTCAAAACATTAAAATTTACTCAAGCAACACTGTTTATATAAAAGTTGTTACTCCCCTTTTCCCCATAGGAATAAGAGTAGAAAAAAAATCAGAAATTACTGGGCAGCAAGTTAAACACATTTTTCCCCAAAAGTCTACATACTGACTGTTGCAGCAAAAATGGAAAAAAGGATCAGACATGAGTTTTTAAAAACTGCATTACTGAATTCAACAGAAATTAGAAGCTAGTATCATGTATTTGGTACATAGAAATTGATCTGACACCTCAGAGCAGTTGAATTTAACTAAACTTCTTCTCAGGACTCAAAAATGCACCATCTCTCTCCTTGCTTTGACTTTGGCAGAGAGATAAGAACAAAGAATGTCCAAAAGAACAGTGGCATTTGATTGTATTTTAAATATTTAATATATTACACAAATCTTGATCGTGAGGTTTTCTTTAGCATCAGTCTTAGACCCTCTTTGGCTATAGAGTATGTCTACTGGGTTACTGTGTGGTCTTGGTGGGAAGCCACAAGCTAGGTATTTATGCATTGGTTTGCATTTAGTCTCAATACATTAGATATAGATAGATCTTTCTAGAAATATATATAGTGAGAAATTTGTAAAATAAGGAAGATAGACTAAATATGAGCCAAATTTTTTTCATTGTTTGTAAGAAACATGAGCTAATAGCAATGGTTTTTTAATGTTTGCCAAGCATTATTTTCATTAAAGCATTTTCAAAATTAATTTTCACCCATAAACCAATGTGTCCTATCTTTTTTATTATTTAATATGAAATTATAAATTAAAATTTAACTTTCACAAGGGCTAGTTTTTAATCTTTATTTAAGCATTCTTAAATAAAGATTTAACATCCCAAATCACTTACAATTAATTATGTAATATGAATTGAAATGCTCAAGATAAACCAATATGACTCCCTTTTGTAACAAAATAAATGGATTTCAGATGATTTTTTGGTTCATCAATAAATTTTTTTGAAGCAATCAATATCACTCAAAATAAGCAGACCTCTCTTACATACAGTAGATGTCAATAAGGATGTGTAGGATTAAAAACATATTTTTATACAGCACATTTGACTTCAGCTATATTAGTAGGAAACAGAAACATGTTTTTAGATCTCTTTAGGCCATATATAGAATAACTGTCTTATATTATACTTTAAAATAACACTTAGTCCATCAAATTTTGGACACTGATTTAACTGTAGAATTCTTTAGCAAAGTTCATATAGAAATAAATACTCTTCAAAAGATAAGCACAAATTTTGGCTTCATGTGTGGACTTTTTTATTAGTTCATGAGCAACAGTTACCTAGCATAAATGTACTGAAAAAAAGAAAAAAGGACATTGTGAAGCTATACATAAAATTACATAAAAGATGGTAAAAGTTTTCTCAATTCACTTTCTTAAGGAAAATCTATTAGATCAGCAGTCCCCAACATTTTCGGCTCCAGGGACAGGTTTTGTGGAAGACAATTTTTCTATGCACCAGAGAGAAGTGAGTGATGGGGAGAGGCTATAAATACAGATGAAGCTTTGCTTGCTTGCCTGCCACTCACCTCCGGATGTGTGGCCCATTCCTAGCCAGCTGTGGACTGGGAGCAGTCTGTGGCCCGGGGTTGGAGACCCCTGTATTAGATGGATGATTGATATCCACAGGAGTTGTGAATGGGCATAGAGAATCCCGCACCTTCCTTCCAGGCGGTAACAGTGAGGGCGTGTGAGTGGAGGGAGCAGAGGGTGTAGTGTTCAGAGAGATCTCTATTTGCTTCTCCCCAGTTCCCACAGCATTACTGTTTCAATACATGGCACAGTGGGGCCAACTCAAGCACCGAACTCTGATATAGTCAAACCAGTTATCATTGATTCGAGGAGTAGAAAAATATATTAAATTGGTTTGACCATATTTTCGGCTTATAGAAATCAGTCACATGCTGACACTTTCTAAACAGTGAACTGGGCATTGCTCACTCTTATGCACTGTACACCAGGCAAAAAAGTTTTCAGTAAAGCATTTAGCCCAGAAAAGGATTTCTTACAAAAATATCCACTTTCCTTTTATATTAAATATTTTGTGTACATTATACATTAGCAATCTGTTAAAAATAAAACAAAAATAAAAACTTTTCTTAGCATATTAAAAAATACATCATTGTTGACTTAACATATGACCCCACATAAATATTATTAATAAAATAAGAATATTAACATAACCAGGCTTGCAGTGCATTCCTGCTCATAAGCTTAATGGCACCATTCAGACTTGCGGCAATGCCGGATCCCCTGAGGTCACTCTTTCATATTCCTTCTTGGGTTCTTTACTTTTTCGATTTCTGTACCTAGAAATATTCAGAAATGAAATCATTAGCACTGTAGTTAACAGTAATAAGAGCAAAGTATGCTAACAAAAGAAACAAATACTTGGACTCTAAAGGTACTTTAGCACGGTGCTTCCAAAATGACACAGGTAACCAGGTTTAGGCCGTAGGTGAGAAAAGAGGGAGGGGGCAAGGAGTAGTTTCCCTGGACAAATAATTTTGGGAGGAAATGGTGAAACGCAGTTAAAGAACTTCTCAGAGGAGATGGTCATGAAAATTGTAAAATTCCAGGACAGCACGTGACCACATTTAATCCTGGACTATTATCATTTTTTTCTTTGTCTCTGTCTTCTCTTCCCTTTTTCTTCCTTCTTTCCTTATTACAAATAAGAAAAAAAGTACAAATACTTTGACTATCACTATTATATTCTACCTATCATGTTGATGTAATGTTATCCCAATAAAAATAAAAATAACTAACATTTATCAGCCAATTACTATGTGACGGGCAATGTTTTAAGTGCTATATATTCATTTTTTATTTTATCCTTACACTTAGCATTATCATACTCATTTTACAGATGAAAAAAGTAAAGTAAAATGGATTACATAACCTGGCAAGTTCTCCTAGCTAGGTTTCATAAATCTAGTGGTTCAGAATCTTCACTTATTCATTCATTAAACCTATCTACCTAATATTTTGAGTCCATTTTCTACCTATTTTGAAGATGAATCATGTAGACTTAAGGAAACTGCATAATGTTTTTGCTTAGTTGAAAACCACGATTAGGAAAACCTTTGTTTAGCCTTGATCTGGCTACTTGTCAACTAGACAAGCCAGGGCATGTCAATTCACCTCTCTGGGTCTCACTTTCTCATCTTTCGAAAAGAAAGGATTGTAGTTAAAGACCTTTCAGGTGTGTTTCAGTTGTAATAATATTCAGTTATGTGATCATGACTAATTAAAAAGGTATTATAATAATTTGATGAATACTTAGAAGCAAACACAAACCAAATAAATTTAATCTTGTAAAAGTAATATTTTTGGAGCTTCAAAAGTAGAAGTGCATTATTTTCAGCAAAAATAAGATAAAATTCACTCAAAAGTACACTGAAAAATTTGTAGCCCTTCCAAAATAAGAAGGATTTCATGGAGACATTTTAAAGGCAGCTACTATTAAGTAGGGCTTCCCAGGTGGCATGGTGGGAAAGAGCCAGGCTGCCAATGCAGGAAACTCAAGAGACTCAGTTTTGATTCCTGGATCAGGATGTTCCTTTGCAGTAGGAAATGACAACCCACTCCAGTATTCTTGAGTGGAAAAGTCCATGGATAGAGGAGCCTGGCAAGCTACAGTCCATGGGATCTCAAAGAGTTGGATAAGACTGAACACACACACTATTTAAGTCATACTATTCCTGATACTAACCTTAAAAAACAGCCAGTCTGATATACTGTCAAAAGTTTCAATGCCCACTCAGTATCAGCATATATCAGTACAGCACTGTACACGAAGATGGAGTGTTGAAGATGGAATTTAAGGGATTGGCATCAACCAATTTTTAAAAGTAACTCTTACAATTATCTGGACACTTGTTTCTACCAGTCTGCCTTAAATCTTAAGCCTCTGGGGTTATTAATTTACAAAGTATATTTTATGAAAAACAAACTTCAATCTAATAAATTGAATACAAGTGGCTAAATTTAACATTGGCATGATGCCTTATGATTTACTTTTGCATGTGTTATACTCATGCTGACAGTAATCCCGTCATTAATGTAGAATAAGGATTTCTATTTGTATTTTATAAAGGAAGGAACTGATACTCTTAGTTTAAGTTGTATAAGGCCACAGAGGTAATAAATAACAGAGCCCCAAACAGAGTCAAGTCCAGATGTTCTGTTGCTGAAACTTTCTTAAAAATATCTTTAGTGCAGAGTCTGTCTTTTCCCACTAAATAATGCTTTGCCATATTTTTACCCAGTTTGTGTGTCTTGTATAAAGGTAATTTACAAAATAAAAAACACTGGCTTACCATCTGCAGAAGTAGTATATGGAACCAGCAACTATGACAAGGAACAAGATAACAAGAATCACAGTCAAAGCCACATATTCTTTGCTCAGAGGTTTTTGGACGGTTAAAAAGAAATGCTCACACCGGACACCAGTGTAACCTACTTCACACCTAAAAGACAATGGGAGAGAAAGATCAATTATTTTTGGAGTATTCAGTTCAGTTCAGTTCAGTCACTCAGTTGTGTCTGACTCTTTGCGACCCCATGAATCGCAGCACGCCAGGCCTCCCTGTCCATCACCAACTCCCGGAGTCAGCCATTAAAAAGAATACATTTGAATCAGTTCTAATGAGGTGGATGGAACTGGAGCCTATTATACAGAGGGAAGTAAGCCAGAAAGAAAAATACCAATACAGTATACTAATGCATATATATGGAATTTAGAAAGATGGTAATGATCACCCTGTATGCGAGACAGCAAAAGAGACACAGATGTATAGAACAGTCTTTTGACTGGAGCCTATTATACAGAGGGAAGTAAGCCAGAAAGAAAAATACCAATACAGTATACTAATGCATATATATGGAATTTAGAAAGATGGTAATGATCACCCTGTATGCGAGACAGCAAAAGAGACACAGATGTATAGAACAGTCTTTTGGACTCTGTGGGAGAGGGAGAGGGTGGGATGATTTGGGAGAATGGCATTGAAACATATAATATCATATATGAAACAAATTGCCAGTCCAGGTTCAATGCATGATAGAGGATGCTTGGGGCTGGTGCACTGGGATGACCCAGAAGGATGGTATGGGGAGGGAGAAGGGAGAGGGGTTCAGGATGGGGAACATGTGCACACCTATGGCAGATTCATGTTGATGTATGGCAAAACCAATACAATATTGTAAAGTAATTAACCTCCAATTAAAATAAATAAATTTATATATATATAAAAGAAATCTTGGTTCTGAATTAGTTTCATAAGAGGTCATCTCACACTATAATGCAAGATATCAACAAGGTCTGCCAAAAGTTGTAACGATGAATTCAAAGACTGACCTGAAAGCTGGCCCAACTGATAAAAGAGCCCCATGAAGCTCTTAGATAGCAACTGTTATATTAAAATGATAGCCTGATTCAGCTGCCAATGTGGATAGTGTTTTGTAAGTTGTGTGGGTTTGAGGTGCTTTTTGTCTAAATCAGTGGAGTCAATGCTTGTAACAATAGCTGACATATAAGTCCAGTGAAAAGATTAAAAGTTGACCTGCTAATGTGGTAAGTGTGAGAGAAAGCTATCTGAAGCCCTCCCCATTCCACACCCCTGAAGTATCTGTATAATATGATAACTACCATTTGTTTTACTATTTGTTCCCCAACGTAAAATAAGGTGGCACCCGTGTTAAAGAACCCTCTTGCCAATTCAGAAGGCATAAGAGGCTGGGTTCGATCCCTGGGTCAAGAAGATCCCCTGGAGAAGGGAATGGCTACCCACTCCGGTATTCTCGCCTGGAGAATCCCATGGACAGAGGAGCCTGGTGGGCTACAGTCCATAGGGTTGCAAAGAGTCAGACACAACTGAAGCAACAGCACACACAGCACAACTTAAAAGAAAAACTCAATAAAGTTTCTAGTAGTAAATATATTGCATGCTAATAATACTAAAAACTGCAGCCCAGGGAAATAATAGAGTACTTATTAAGAAGATAAAAAAGAGAGACAATGTGGGTTTTTAAAATACTGTTTGTTTGTGTGTGGCACATTACCTGCAGTAATTTTCACTCATGTCTACCAGGTAGATACACTGTCCATGCAAACAGTAGCCATTCATGTCTGCACTGCACTTCGTTATTGACACTTGAGCCACACGTGGATTATCTTCAGTTTGAACTGTGAAAGAAAAGGAAAGTGGAATGTATTCTGTTACTTTCTTTGAAATAGTATCCTCCTTTCATAATAGTAACCATTCTCAGGCATTTGTGGACAAAAAGTCACTGTAGTTATCATACTCTCTATACCAATAAGCAAAACACTGGATTCCCAAAGGAAAATGGACTAAACAAAACAAAATAAAAACTGGGAATAAAATTCTCAAAAGACAGTGTTTAAGGTTAGAAAAGGTAAGTTGAAGGCACACACGAAAAATCATAATACTTTATGGTTATTCACTTATCTAAATAAGAGTGTCTAATTTTTTCAAATAATTCTGACATTTGCAAGCTAAATCAATTAATTAATTTAAGACAGCTTAAATCTATAGTGGGTTTTAAGCCAACAAGCCTTGTTTTGGTGTGCATTCTCTGGTAGCTCAGTCAGTAAAGGATCCACCTGAGGTGGGATCAGGAAGGGGTCAGGAAGACCCCCTGGAGAAGGAAATGGCAACCCACTGCAGTATTCTTGCCTGGAAAGTCCCATGGAAGAACCTGACAGGCTACAGTCCTATTGGGTCAAAAGAATCAGAATGCTTATGACTGAACCACCACTCCAAACCCAAAATCAATCAAAGTCTCTAATGATAAGAGCTGAATATGACCTAAACAAACCCTGACTTACAAAAGCCTTGGTTACACAAATACAACCATGAAAATAGTAGCCTCTTTAGAATAGTGCTACAACCTACATATAAAATTTACTTTAGAATATTTTATTAAGAGCTTTTTTTTTTAAGTTTATTTACTATTTTGGCCGTGTGGCATGTGGGATCTTAGTTCCCAAACCAGGGATTGAACCCATGCCCCCTGCAGCTGAAGCATAGAGTCTTAACCATTGGACCACCAAGGAATCCCTAGAATGTTTTATTACTAAAACATTGAAGAATCTAAAATTTGAAGTATCTATATGAAATAATCAAACAAGGCATCTTGACTGTAATACTCTTGTTCAAATAGCCAAAAATAGGGAGCGAGGCAGACCAAACCTCTAGAGTATAACGAGGAAGGACAAGAAAGGAGGTATGCTACTCTGGTTACTCAGGATAACTCTGAATTCAATAACTCAGACTGAATATAAAGCAGATCTCTCCCGAACCATAGTCAGAGTCCTCTGGGGTCCAAAGATAAGACTATGCACCACTTATCTGTGTACACGTATGCTAAGTTGCTTCAGTCGTGTCTGGTTCTTTGTGAGGCTATGGACCATAGCCCATCAGGTTCCTCTATCCATGGGATTTTCCAGGCAAGGATACTGGAGGGGGGTTGCCATGCCCTTCTCCAGGGGATCTTCCCTACCCAGGGATCAAACTCACATCTCTTACATGTCCTACATTGGCAGGCTACTCCACCTAAGCACAGTATTTGGCATGTATTAAGTACTCTATAGATATTTTCTGAATGAATGCTGTAACTCAAAATAAAGGACATCATTTGTTCCTTTTACAAAAAATAACAGCAAAATACTTTATATACTGTGTACAAAGCTCAAATTTGCCTATTTTGCCTGGGATCCAACCTCTCCCAATGGTTTCATAGCAAAGCTCTGAAATGACAAAGGGAATCTGATTTTCTTTGTTCCTTCTCTTTAAGATCAAATCTTCACATACATCTAGATATCCAGTCCCTCTGCCTCCAGTTACTCCTTTATATAATTTTTCCAGATCATTGAGTTCTTTTGTTAACAGATCAGCTATTCCCCCTTCTTTTTTCCACCATCTCATATTTATAGTCTTTAAGTTTACATTTCTGTTAAGAATGCGTAATTATTTGATGCAACATTGACAAAGCTGGGCTTACCTAATGCTGTGCAGTTATCTCCCGACTCTCCTGGGATACATGAAGGAATCACAGTTGTACTGAAGACTGCTTGAAGATAGAAAACTATTTACGGAGAAAAACAAAATATATAACTAATGCTTCAAGAAAGAAACTCTGACCAGATTTCCACATAATTACAATATTTGCAGATTTCTTTTAATTATTTCAAAAATTTGATCCATCGAAACCCTGAAAGGAAATAATTCATGGAAACAGGCATATCACTGAAAATAAATGAACACCCAGCTCTGTGTCCCATGGTAAAAGCCTTGGCATTACATTCAGAGTTACAAACTTGACCTGCTGTAAACATTGCACAGTAACTTTTTCAAAGACCTGGTTTTAACATTTGACTTCTTAAGAAGCTTAGCAACTGGAAAATTTCCACTGTTTTACTTCATGATGTGTTCAGAGCAATGATCCAAAGTAGAACCTATCACAAAGAAGGCTTCAAATAAAACTCAGCTTCTATTTATGGTCACAATGAAATAGGACTCTCAACTGAAGATACATCAGTTGTTGATTTAAGTACCTAAGGTACTCTTTGTATTACACATGAAAATATTAATAGATTTTAATGAACAATATGTAGTCTAAGTAAAGTCAGAACATATCTTATCCAATATGGAAAGGAATAAATATGTTACATGAACCATACTGAGCCTTAGAATATAGCTTCTGTCATCCAATAAATGATTAACGACGTGTTTCATTGTGTGTCTCCCCTGAAAAGATAAATGTTGGGTAACTGGCACCGGATGATTCAAGAGGTTTGTGAATTGCATGGAAAGAATAGGAAGAATCCTTTTAATTGTAGGAAAGTTTACTGAAGAGAGTTTTACTCTTCTTCTTGGGAGTCATGTATTTGCTCTTAAATCACTCGTTCCAGGTTATATGAGTAACTGTTATATAATAAACATTATTGGTGGTGGTGGTGGTAGTAGTTGGCAGCAGTTGACATTTCTTGACCATGTACTATGTGTGGGCATCTAGATTTTTTATGATCTGAGCCACCAGGGAAGCCCCAAGAATACTGGAGTGGGTAGCCATTTTCTTCTCCAGGGGATCTTCCTGACCCAGGGATTGAACCTGCGTATCCAGCATCGCAGTACAATTCTTGACTGTCTGAGTAACCAGGGAAGCCCATCCTTTCCTATACTATCTCTTTAATCCACTCAGTGACTCTTTGAAGAAGATATTACTGTTCCCCCCGTTAGCCATATGAAAAAAGTGAGGCATAAAGAGTTTAAGTAACTTTCTTCAGAGTACACAGCAATGTTGCTCGTGGGCCACATTACAGAATTTGGAAACAGGCAATAACACTAGAGTATAATGGACATTCCAGGGAATGAACTCAGCTAAATATAACTGAAGCAGAATATTTAACGCCATAAAGAGGCAGCAAAGTATGGTGGAAAGGCAATCCTAGGAGAAAACCTGAGCTATGCAATTTTGGACAAATTAATTAAATTCTCTGGATCTCAATTTTCCCAAATAATAGAGTTGGGGGAGAATTAAATGAAATGGGACTCATGAATGTTCCATGCCATTCAACAGCTAGCTTGTTTTTAGCATATGCATATGTGGATAGTGCCCTCTACTGGTCTATGCTGCTGCTGCTGCTGCTAAGTCGCTTCAGTCGTGTCCGATTCTGTGTGACCCCAGAGATGGCAGCCCACTAGGCTCCTCTATCCCTGGGATTCTCCAGGCAAGAATACTGGAGTCGGTTGCCATTTCTTTCTCCAATGCATGAAAGTGAAAAGTGAAAGTGAAGTCACCAGTCGTACCCAACTCTTAGCGACCCCATGGACTGCAGCCTACCAGGCTCCTCCATCCATGGGATTTTCCAGGGAAGAGTACTGGAGTGAGTTGTCACCTACTGGTCTATAACAAGGTTATAAATCTCTCTGTACTTTGGTATTTTAAAGGATAATTATTCCATATAATAAAGAATTTTATTTTTTCATGATCAGATGAGGTGTTGTACATGTTAAGAAAATTGAGTATGATTTGGGTAAAACATAAGCATCAGAGTTTGTAATTTCTTAATGTTTCAAACTTGACACTGATAATAATCCTGTGAAGTAGTTATGTTGACCTCAATAACTGCAGTGTAGTTAAATTAAATGTCTTATCCAAGACCAATTATCTAGAGATTATAGAAGATAAGGGTTAGGGGTACATCTTATGACATTGAGTCTCATAATCATTCATTGACTTGAAAATATCTTTTGGAAAGTTTAGAACTATCACCTCCTTGCTCCATATTTCTCCTACAATATAAATGATACTTTGATTGTCCTTACAGGGGAAAAAAAAAATCTTTCTTAAATGACAAAAAAAAAAAAAAATGGCTAAAATTTGGATTCCACTGTCAGTTGAACAGAGATGGAAAAGGATAACTTTGTCCACACATTTTTTGGGGGCGAATTAGTCAGAGTTTTATCCAAGCCAATATCATTCTACTTCTGGATATAATTTGGCCATAAACTTTCACTCGTAAAGAATACTTCCTTTAATTTACACAATCTGCTCAACACAAGCTGGAGTTTTAAAGGTGTGTTTTTACATCCCTGACATTCTGATTCCTCCAGGCTCTGCAACTGATAGAAGGAGATATTATCTATTCTACTGCAAAAGGGCCAGCCAGGTCCACTGTGCAAATGCACATTTCTCTGCAAAGGATCGTTTCTTCATTCTTTGCAGAAGTCAGACACTAGCCTTTCCTGTTCAGAACTGCTTACAAATGCAACTTGCAACTATTATGATAAAATCCAGCTAATTGCTCTGAGGTGTTGCTATTAGTTGTTGTTTTTTTTTTTTCTCAAAGGTTTTTCATATTGTTAGTTTTGTCACTGTTGGAAACTTTGTTCCAGTTGGTCAAGCCACAAGTGAGATATTTGTCTTTGTGAATTAAAGAATGTTCAGGGCAGGGCGTGCCTCCACAAAAACTGGGCTGTCCTAACCTGTGACGCTCCCTTGGACATAGTCCATCTCTCAGGATGGTTTCTATGAGACTTGGTACATTAATCCCACATCCGGATATTTTATAGATGGAATTGTAAATGATTTTAAATGTAGCTCTCAAATGACAGTGTTTAGATTACACTTTAATCATAGAGATATGTAGTCAATGAACTACTCTGTTCAGTTCTTGTGTGAGCTCAGTCGTGTCTGACTCTTTGCAACCCCATGGACTGTAGCTAGCCAGGCTCCTCTGTCCATGGAATTTTCCAGGCCAGAATACTGGAGTGGGTTGCAGTTTCCTTCTCCAGGGGATCTCTCCAATGATCCAGGGATAAGACACACATCTTTTGTGTCTCCTGCTCTGGCACACAGATTCTTTGCCACTAGCACCACTTGGGAAGAATTATCAAAATTGGTTCTAAATAAACTACCAAAATTGGTTCTAAATCATGTGTTCATTACACAGCTTTATGGCTTCAAAGGTGGTTTTCAAGCTTTCCTCAACCTCACATTTAGCCCAGGGCCTTGCAAAATGGGATAAAGGAATAGTGGGGAGCGATCAAAAGATTGGAAACGTTAACCCATGGAGAATTTTAACATCCAGCATTCATATCCAATTATAAATCACTACTCATTAAAGTCATACAGGGATACATGCTGAAGTCCTATCTGTATATTTCCTTATTTTTCATGACTTTAATGTTAATTGAACATAATGATCTTTCTCTAGGTCAATTGCAAATCTTATATCTGAATTTTTGATCTTGACCATGGGTCCCTGCTGAGAAAATATAACCCTATGATATTATTTGGATATAGAGTTTGGATAATGTGGCCAGCCTTACATCAGTAACTCGATACAGAGGAATCCACGCTAAATGGTAATTTGTAAACACAAAATTAGCCATTGGAACTTCTATGTCAATAATGTTATGAAAACAAAACTGTCTTTGGAGCCCATTATTTCTGTCCAATTTCCAGATGGGTTTCAGGAATTTAAAGCTCGCCTATTCATCTACCTTCACCTTTCAGAGATTTGTTTCAGTGAAATCTCAAATGTGCCAGCAGGAAGTGGCACCAGTGACTCACAGGATACAAATCACCTCTACTGTGAGTCAGGGCCGAGCCTACACCTTACACAATACTGGGGACAGCTCGTGGGAGAGGCTGAGTGCCATCACCCCAGTGGGGGGGTGGGGGGGCACCAAATGTCCTGGGCCCTGGGGCATTAAGTGAAAAGTGTGTCCCTGACCCTCAGAAGGAATGCTAAAGGTAGAAAACGTCCTTTTTATTGCATACGGTTTCTTTTGTCCTTGCTTCTTTCTGACCACACTGAGGGGCCATCTAGATGGAGACTGAGATTTGGTGACTGGTTAACCAAGCCTATTCTGCAATCATTGACTGCAATTCTCAGAGATAAAATGACTCTCCTGAATAACAATCAAGTCAAATGAAAATGGCCCGAAATAAAATGAGATGGGTTACAGAATGAAAGGAATGCACCTTATTTTCCTAATTTAACCTTTTAGGATATTTAGACCAGAACAGCAAACTCATTATGAATCATAGTAATTGCCCGGCCCAAACAGGCAGCAAAATCCTCTTTGTTCACACTTCTGCTTGGTCACATGCCTACCTACTCACAAGACTGTTAGTTTTCTACCTTCTTCCAGGGCAGTCTGTAATTTTAGGATTTGTCTTTAACATACTAGGCTTGTTAGGTCTTGTATACTTTTTTTCAAGAAATGAATATGCCTTCATCATTTGCAGATGTCTTTTTGTCTTAAATTTCACTATTAGATAAACTTAAAGTAACTGTAAGCTCTGTTATCTCATCAGACGCTGAAAAGACCTACTGAAAGTTCTTTCTAGTAACACCTATTTCTCAGAGAATAGCATATATAATAGTAAATACATACTATAATGTATATCTATATAGCATAAACCTTGCTTCCTGCCAGCAATCATTTTCTTCCTATAGCTTTTAATGTTAACTTTACCACTAAGCATCATTAAAAAATAAATGTAAAAGCCAACAGTAACTATTTAGATAAAAACAGGATAACAGAATGAAACCAGAGGTTGATATAATGACAGATGACAAATAAGTCTTTAATTTTGAATTTCAAATACAGCCATAAGATTTTCCTTGTAAAGTGTCAAGAGAAGATGTAATAGGCCATAGCTTTCAGTTCAGAGACATTAAATAACTCTTCAGTTCTGGCAGTAATTTCCAAATCATACTTCAAAATGCTCATATATTTTGGTTATCGTACAATACTATACTTAAAACTATTCAAATCAAGAATCATGTGTCAAAATATGGAACTAGAGCTTATTTTATCATAAAAATGGGTTTAAAGCTGTCTGTCTTATTCATAATGGAAATGTTCTCATAATATAGGAGAAAGCATATCAGTTATGAATAAAGTATACAATTTGTACTAATCTGGATGTTTTGAAATTTTGTGACTTAAGAGCTCTAAATATGGAATGTGCAACCTCTAAAACCAAAGATTCATCTCTAGGGTATTATTTCAAATTATCTATTGAAAATGTATTATCTTTACCCCCTTCCATCTTGCTTCTTACATGTATCCCCATTGATTCAATTCAAAAATTTAAATTACTATTACATTATTGTCTCAAAAGAAAAATCTTCTAAAGGAGAAACAGTTTGGATAAGTGTGTGCCATTTGCCTTTTCTTCCTTCCTTACGGTCATATTTATTTTATCCTACATCTTTGAAAACCTAACATTTCTAGAAACATACTATTGTTATTATTCATTCTTTACAGAAGCCCATTGCCAAAAATGAATTTGCAAAAGGATAGTGTTTTCATCAGTGTGCATGAAAAAAAGAAAGAAAGAAAAGAGGAGAAAATAAGTACATAAAAGAAATTTTAAAAGCCTTAAGGCTAATTACATTTCATTCCAAGAATCTGTGTAATGCACCTAGCATAATGGGAGCTGCTAAGAAATTTTATTTTGTGAAAATATATTTTTTGGTTAACACTGGAGACTTCAACTTTTGTGCGAAGCATATGTGCATCCTTAGCGTAAGAGAAGGGTGGGAAGGGCTTAATTACACTTGATAAACTAGAGGGAAGGAAAGCAACTTAACTTATACTAACTTTTCAGTAATTATCTGTTTCTAATAATATTTGTTCAACAAATATCTACCAAGAGTCTTCTATATGCATGATACTGAACAAGATGCTGAAAAGTAAACTGATGCAAAGGGCTTCTGTTCTAGCTAGAGGCTAGATCCCAGGTGGTGGTGAGGCAAGGAGTAACTTCATAGATGATACCACGTTTCTGACCAGCAAATACCAAGGAAGGTGGTGCCATTAACAGAGTAGATAACATAGGCAAGACAGCAGGTTTGTGGCAGTGTTTGCAGCTAGTAGACATGAAGGAGGACATAATGAATGAAGGAATCTGGGTTTGCAGTTCATATATCATTTATTTATATTTATGAGGTACCTGGGGAAAAAGATCTTGAGTAAAAGAATAGGAATGGAATTGACAGGATCTATTTGAAAGTCTTACGAGGAAATACTACCTTTAAAAGATAGAAGTCATTCAAATGTTCCAAGGGAAAAAGTATGGAATGGAAAATCATAGAACTTCGGAAACAGATGACAAGGAGTGGATAGAAATGACCAAGGAAATTGGAGGAAAAAGGAAAGTTCAGTCTTGCGGGAGTCAAGAGAACAGAATTATGAAAGGAGGTATGGGGTGGTTAGCAATGCAATGATTGGAGAAAGAATGAATGACTCCATCATAAAAAAGATTAATCATTATTCAGGGAAAATGGTGTTAAATTTGGCAATAAAACTTGCGAAGTTGATTTTTTTAACGTTAGAATTGCTTTCATATCTGCAATGAGCTTACCATTAACATGAATTTTATTTGTCTAGTAACTCAAGCACTGATTATTCGAACTGCACCTTTCTAGCGGCAATGTTTCCTAGCAATGGAAAACATTAGCTGGTGCTTCTCACCTTGGAGTAATTTTGCCAACCAGAGCCATTTAGCAACGTGGGAAATATTTTGGGTTGTCACAACTAGAGCTGCCACTGACATCTAGTGGGTAGAGACCAGGATTGCTGCTAAATGCCCTGCAATGCATAGAACAGTTCACAACAAAGAACTATCCAGTCCATAATAGACCCAAGGCTGGAAAACCCTCCTGGCAGATCCACGAGGTATGCAGCTAGTTCTAGCTCAGGGACTGTTTATCTCTCTGCAGCTATGTTTCCTTATCTCTGAAAATATCACAGGGGAGCAGGGTGGAGTAGGAGACAGAGAATTTAGATTAGATTAAGGTTACTCTCATTTCTAAAATAATACTTTTTCTTGCTGATTATCCATCATTCAGTCATATCATTGCCCGATCTCCCTCCCTCCCTCTCTCTCTCTCTCACACACACACAAATACACGTATATACACATCCATCCACACACACACAGTGCTGATACACTTAAATTTTGCTAGGCATACTGTCATTGAATACAGACTACATTGCGATAGAAATGGGAAAAACAGGGAAGAAAAAGTGTTAAACTCTGTTATTAAACAGAATTGAATTTTCAAAAACTATTATTCAGCCAAAATATTTGACTTTGCAAGCACTTTTCCAAAGAACAGCTGTCTGAGTCAAAACAGAGTGCTAAGAACCCTAGAGTACCATTCTCATCATCCCTCCAATGACAGTCATTGACTGGTTAACATAAGTCTGTTACAATGTGAATGATAAAAGCTGAGCATCAGTAAGGAAAGACAGGGATGGATACACACTTATAGTGTGATGAGAAAAGAGTAGGATAGGAGGATTCAGAGAGAAGCAAATGGGTGGGGGGGTGGGGGGTGGGCAGACTGCACATTTATTTTCCAGTGGTGAGAGAAAGAGGAAGGGAGGTATCAGAGAAGCCCTGATTTTTTCTTTAGTCTTAAAGGATGAGTAGAACTTTCACCAAAAGTGAAGTGAGTTGGGAGCATTCACAGTAGATGGCACACCAGTTTTTAAAAAGGAGCCTTATATGCTGTGTAATTCCTTTTAAAGTGTGTCTTGTCATTTATAAAATGGGAAAAATAATGCCTCCTGGCTAAAAGGGAGTTACAAAGATCAAATGAGGCATTTTCCTAAAAAAAAAAAAAAACACTTGCTACTACTGATAACAACGCTAACTTTAAAACTGTTTCTCGTTATTTTTAATATTATGATATTTATAATATTCATATACAGTAACCTAACAGCATAGTTATTACAATCTCCAGTTTACAGACGAGAAAATTGAAGCTCAAGGAGGGATAAATCTTTCCAAAAGTATGAAATAAAAGAAGTGGGATGTGAAACTTATATTCTATATACTGTCTCAATGCAAAACTGTAAAGTATGATACACATATGTGTGTATATAAGCTTATACATATACACATTTATTCTTACATATGAGAAAGGGAGACTTTTCCCCTTATCCTGAGGATTTTCAAAAATATTTGTATTTCACTTACTTTCATGCCTCAAGTTTAAAATTCAGGCTTTTTTACCTAAATAATTGACCTAACTTTTTTCCTGGACAATTATCAAGCTATCTTGGGTATTATTAACAGTATCCTAGTTAATGCTTTAACCTAGAATGTCGCTGAAACTTTATTTGCCCTGAAACCAGACATCCAGCCTTAACATAAACTGCATCGCCAGAGGACACTGAGTCTGTTGCATTACTTCATTTTCCAAAGGTTCCAGAATTGCCATACGAAGGCAATGGCTGTCAGGGTGCTTCTCCCTGAGGAGCTGGCCTATTACAGCTTTGACGAGTCTTCCCATTGTCTTTGGAAGGAATGTTTCCAACAGCAGTTACAGCCATGGGAATTTGCATAGGCCTATATTCAGAGTGAAGACTGACAGATGAGGAGACCACACCTAAATTTACAGTCCCTTCAAAGAGGATTTCTTCATGACATTTGCATCTCCTGGGTGTTCCTTGAATGAACAGAAGACATTCAAATTCAAGTTTTCCAAAGTGACTATGGAACCATTGCACTCTTTTTAAAAATCAAATAAGTAGGTCTATTTTCTCACTGTTAATAAAGTATGCTATAGATTCCAGCTTGATCTCGTCAACACTACATTCAATTCACAATATTGTGAATGATCCAGGGAATAAAAAGAATGTGGGTTTCCTTCTTCTTGACTGCTTTACTTAACATACATCTGCTGCTGCTGCTGCTGCTGCTAAGTCGCTTCAGTCGTGTCCGACTCTGTGCGACCCCAGAGACGGTAGCCCACCAGCCTCCGCCGCCCCTGAGATTCTCCAGGCAAGAACACTGGAGTGGGTTGCCATTTCCTTCTCCAATGCATGAAAGAGAAACGTGAAAGTGAAGTCGCTCAGTCGTGTCCGACTCTTCACGACCCCATGGACGGAGGAGCCTGGTGGGCTGCCATCCATGGGATTTTCCAGGCAAACATACATCTAGGAAACTATAAAAATAGAAACAAAAGTCTCAGTCAACTGACGTCAATGATTGCTTCATAATAAAGTCATTTCCTGGGTATTAAAAATGCTGAATATAGGTTAAGCAAAAATGTAACATATCTGAGCAGAGCTTATAGAAATAATCTCATCTTTTCTGTGCCTGGTTTTCTGAGTGATACCATCAGGTATCATTTTTGCACATATGCCAGTGCCCATAACAGGTCCTAAGCTCTACAGCAACCCCCACACTACTCTTCAGTTCAGTTCAGTTCAGTCGCTCAGTCGTGTCTGACTCTTCGCGAACCCATCTAGGACTTCTCTATTAGAACCAGTTACTTTATTATGCTCCTGATAACTAACTCTGAAAACCTCTGGCTCTTTACACATTGACCCAGAATGACCTTGACATTTGCTGTCTCTAAGTCCTTTTAAGGTATCTGACATCACTGAACCTTAGTTTCTCCTTTTGTCAAACTGGGCTAATCATCTCTACCTCATATAGTATTTTAAGGAGCAAAGGATACATGGAAAACACCTCACACACAACATGGTTAGTTCACAGGAGGCATCTGCCTTCCCAGAGCCTGGATTTGGGTCTCAGGGCTGAACCACACACCCCAGTTACCCAAGTTGCTTATATGGCAGGATGATGCGGAAGGCAGCTAGGGTGCCTGGGTCAAAATCCAGACCGGAGAGGCCTGTCATCGTGTTTCTGCCCGTGATGTGTCATCTAAGGTTGTGCCAACACCAGGCAGCTCATAAACTCTCAGGGTCAAAAGGAAAGCTCTAAGGCAAGCCATTGCCTCACTGAGATCTATGCTTCTCAGATTTCAAGAAAGAATGTTTATTCTGTCAATTCTCTATCATTGTGCAATGAAGTAGATAAATTGACTTGGATCTGTCCTTCAGCAGCATGCTCAAAAGCCCACTTAGGTACCCTTGAACATGTTTGATTTTTAGATCAAGAGACCCTAAACATTAATTGCAGACTCAACAGAAATTTTTTTTTTCCTTTTTATTCAGGAACCATCAATATCAAATATTTATAAAATGTAAAAGTGACCAAATGACTGTGAGTAGCAATTTAAATCTGCATGTGTTGGAGGCAGAAGATGGAAATGAAAGTGTCTGTATTTTTTCCCAGACATAAACATATATAAATTCCCCACCAAAAAAGGCAATAATAAAATGTTTGCTGAAAACTCGAATGAATGTCTCTTTTTCTTGAAGGATAGATATTTGGGAAAAGTATTTCTAGGTAGTCTTTAGTTTAAGGGGGAAATGGCAATTTCAGAAAGAACAGTTGGCCTTGCCTTTTTTCCATGTGCTTTGGAATAAGACTATTGGACTTGCATACCTGAATAGAGTGTAGAGATATGATACAGAACTTCAAACAGGAACTTTCCTAGTGGCAGAGAAATACCTAAACAAACTGGGAAAACAGAAACTGACCGAGCTTATTTAGAAATGGGCTTGGCAGCTGATGAAATAGGTGAACTATAATTAAGTAATGCAATAAAGGAGTAAGCATTTTTATGACAACAAAAACACACACAACACATAAGCTAAGTGGGTAGTAACCAGGATATTCATAGGATCTTGATGTCTCAAATTAGAAAACTCGAGTGGCCCAGAACAGACACTTGCATTGTTCAAAGCAAACTTACAGGTAGGGGGGGAAAAAGTGTTAAGCTATTTTGACCTCTAGGTTGACATATAACTCTAGGAAGACTTCATAACAAAGATAGCAAAGCCACATTATTTACTGAGAAACTCCTAGCAAGTTATTCTTAGAAGTTTTGGTAGAAACCACAGATCCAGTTCCCACCTATGTTCTTGAACTTGGACAAGTAAGTTACAAATATGCATAGTATGCATGTCATTAGGTCTCCTAACGCCTAAGATAAGGTGTGTCGAAATAATAATTTAACTGTCACATCCTGCACAGGTAGAGTTAGGGGAATTCGCCTCTTTGCAATCCCAGAAATAACGCGAGATTGGCAACCTTTATTTCCTTAGGAAAATTTTCATAACAGCTTCAAACTCTTCTTGAAGTTTAGGAATTAGCATTATTTTTTTTCAAAACCAGTAAAGTTACATAAGGATTTTTCCCCCTCTGTCAAAAGAAAAAAAAAAAAAAAACAATTATCTCAAATAAAAAGACATGCATGCATTAAAGTACGCTCAGCCACTACAGGCTGCGTGTGTGTTTGTGTGTTCGGTTGTGTCCACTCCAGGCTACAGAGTGCAACTAACAGCAAGTGATGAGCGCGCGGCCCGGGAGTCTGGGGGAGGGGGAGGGGGGGACCGGAAACGGCAGGGCCCGCGTGTCCCTGCAGCTCCAGGTGAGCGAGTAGCGTTTACACTCGTGGAGTCCGGAGCTTCAGCGAAGCCGGCGCCGGCGCACGCCAGCACCGCAGAAAGATGAAGCCCGCTTTATGTAGAAAACTGAAGACCAGGCGGGAGGAAACCGCTTTTCTTTCCCAAAGATCTTTTATAAGCGCGGGTCTAGTCTCTTCTCCCGCCTCCTGTCTTCGCCCTCACCCAGTTTTCCCTCGTCTTTGGATTTCTTAGAACTGTCAGATTTTCCTAAGGCGGGGGCTGATCTTTTCAACTTTTTATGTCTCCCAATACGGAGCTGTATTAATTTACGCAGAACACACAGCTCCAGTTCCTTGATGATCGAAAGGCATTGAACACCGATCCCCGCTCCCCTACCCCATCGCATTCCATCCGCAGCGGGAGGGAAGGACCGGACTCCCCGCCTAAGGAGAGACCTGGTTGGAAGTGGAGGACCCTGGAGTCGGGTGGAAAGTGACAACTGCGCCCCGGGCCGCCCGAGTCGCGTCCTCTGCGTCGGGAAGGGGCGGGGGACTCACCCAGGACGAGCAGCAGCGTGGGGACCTGGCGGGCGCGGCGCGGCTCCATCCTTCTCGCGGTGAGCGTGTGTGCGGGCGCGGGGACACGGGGGCTCCGGCGGGCTGCGCAGGGGTCCGGCTGGGCGGCGGCGGCGGCGGCTGGAGCTACGGGGAGCCACACGTCCCTCGGACACCCGGCCTGTGTCTGGCAAGTGAGCTCCACGGCCGCGCGCTGCGACCTTTATTAGTCTGGGGAGGGGCCTGAGGACTCACTAGCGAGCCGGGTGAGGTACAAAGTGCCCGCAGTTTCATAATCGGCCCGGGGGAGGAGTGGCCGGAGGACGGTCCGGATGTCATCCTCCCGCTCTGAACACCTGAGAGTGACCGAGGAATGAGAAAATGCCCTTCTCGTGAGCCGGGGACTACTCCCCAAACTTTTCCATCTCCCTCCCTGGCTCCTGCGGGAGGAGATGGGGAGCGTGGACCAGAAGGGTTGGTTTTTGGGGTCACCTGCCGGATGGTGGGTGGTTTGGGCGTTAGCTTGAGTCAGTCAGTCTCTCGGCCAGGGCTGGAGCTCCCAGTTCGTGCTTTTGGAAAGGGGTGTGTGTGTGTGTGTTAGTGACCTATGGACGTTCTTGAAATTTGTCTGTGGCTCCTTGTATTCACAACCGCCACCGTCCAGAGGTGCTGTGTGTGTGTGTGTGTGTGTGGTGTGTGTGTGTGTGTGTCTACACCTTCCTTTGCAGCCCCTCTGCTTCCAGCGTGCTGCGAGCATTTAATGCTTCCAAATGTAGTGATTATGAAGAAAAGCCCCTAAATGATGCTTTCTCCATCCATCAGCCTACTGCTTTTAATTTAACTTCCCTGAATTTTGCCTTAATGCTGTCACTCTCTGTACAAAATCATTCAGTGACTTTCCATTGCCTTTTGGAGAAGACCAGACAAAACTGTGAACTCAACAGACTTCTCCACTTCCACTCCCCCTAGTTCACCAAGACAAGTTGTCTAGCCGAAGTCAGGCTGGGAAAACACTCTGCCTTTGCTCATTCCCGCTGTCCTCCCTGAGCCAGCAGAGTCCCAGTTTGGAGAAATAGAGCCAAGCCTATTCACTTTCATTCAGTTCAGTTCAGTCACTCAGTTGTGTCCGACTCTTTGCGACCCCATGAATTGCAGCACGCCAGGCCTCCCTGTCCATCACCAACTCAGACTCACACCCATCGAGTCCGTGATGCCATCCAGCCATCTCATCCTCTGTCGTCCCCTTCTCCTCCTGCCCCCAATCCTTCCCAGCATCAGAGTCTTTTCCAATGAGTCAACTCTTCGCATTAGGTGGCCAAAGTGCTGGAGTTTCACCTTTAGCATCATTCCTTCCAAAGAAATCCCAGGGCTGATCTCCTTCAGAATGGACTGGTTGGATCTCCTTGCAGTCCAAGGGACTCTCAAGAGTCTTCTCCAACACCACAGTTCAAATGCATCAATTCTTTGATGCTCAGCCTTCTTCACAGTCCAACTCACATCCATACATGACCACAGGAAAAACCATAGCCTTGACTAGACTGACCTTAGTCAGCAAGTAATGTCTCTGCTTTTGAATATGCTATCTAGGGTGGTCATAACTTTTCTTCCAAGGAGTAAACGTCTTTTAATTTCATGGCTGCAGTCACTTTCATGGTTCTCCTCAAAGGCCTGGATTGCTGGGGCCTCTCTCTCCATTCTGATCTGTCACAGCTTAGTTGTTTATCTTTCTGCTAGACTAGATATAGAATGCTAGATGGTACTTTACACCTGATGAAACTGCTTTGAATTAACTTTTCTAATCTGTCAGTCCTATCTTTGGCTCTGCTTGAATGCATGAATTGCCTTACTTGTTGTTGTATTTACCCTGTAGGTCCTAAAAACAGTGAGTTAGTATAGCAATATTGACAGCATATGCTGTGATGTGTTTAGTTGCTCAGCTGTGTCTGACTCTGTGACCCCATGGACTATCTGGCCCATGAAGCTAGAATCCGCGGGGATTCTCCAGGTAAGAATACCGGAGTGATTTGCCGTGTCCTCCACCAGGGGATCTTCCCAACCCAGGGATCAAACCCAGGTCTCCTGCATTGCAGGTGGATTCTTTACCAGCTGAGCTATCAGGGAAGCCCATACTTCCCTGACATACTGACAGCATACTTGAATAGAAAATGAAATCTCATATGTTGATAACTAATTACCTTTCTTTTATCTTCATGTTATTCCTTTCCTTTTTTCTTTCTTCCCTTTTCTTTTTTTATTCATTCTTTCTTTTCTTTTCTTCCTTCCTCCCCCCCTTCCTTTCCTTCCTTCCTACTTGTTTTCCTTCATATCAGTGATGTCCTTTACTCATGTTGGAAGCAAATGTTTCCTCTTTCCCTCAGTGGTTAAGATCTTCGGTTCTGGATTTAGATTGTTTGCATGTGAATCCTTGAACAAGGGTTTTAACTGCTTTCAGTTTCCTTGTATGTAAACTAGGGATACTAATAGTATCTAACTCATAGGAAGATAGTGAAAGTGCTTCCCATAGTGCCTCGTACAGAGTTGGCACTCATTAAAAATGCCTGTTATGATATGCAGATGAATGTTAGGATGATGGTCAGTATTCAGGAGCTAAGTGAATCAATGTATGGTAAGGTACAAGTAGGGCTACCTGTTCCTGAGTTTAATTTCTGAACCCAGCAAGGAAACAAGCAGTAAGTAACCTGTCAATTGCTCTTTTCTAAAAGAATCAATGGAACCAGAAAGGTGATCCTGGAGGTGGGTTAGCTTAATGGAACATTGATAGGGATCACAAATTTGGTAAATTAGAATTGGGAAAAGGGACTGCTGGTTCGTGATGGTTTTTGTTTTACAAACTCGATCTGGAAAAGAAATAGCCCTCAAGTGTCTGAAAAACTAAAGCAGAATTCAGTGGAAAGAATGAGGGGTCAGCTGGAAGTATTTCATTATTTTGCCCAGTGGCCCCTGTCAAGTACTTACAAACAGTGACAGGAAGAAGACTGTCTTAGTCCTAATTAATGTCGTATTTCAATAAATACAGTGTCGTGGTGTGTACGCAAAAGAAGGATGGGGTGGGAACAGATTGGAAAAAATGGGGTCACGCGACAAAAGTCAGCTCTTTGGTATTGATATATGGGGAGGAATTTTTTTCATTTTGTAGCTGGTGCCTGCAAGCAGGAGATACCATCATCACGAAAAAATCCTTGTGCTTCTTCCAAAATTTTCCACAGCAATGTACTCCTCTACGAGCTGATTTCACATGGTGTGAGGAAATCTTCTCTTTATTGGTTTTATGTTTACTCAATTTTCTAACCATTAGCTTTCAAGAATGACTCTGTCATGACACATCAGGGAACACTGGCCGCTGCCTCCGCGAAACAGTCGTCTTGTTTTGTTTTTGTTTTTTTAATTTTATAATTGGGAACCATTTTCATTACTCTTTCATTTAAATGCATAAACATAGTATCAAGCACAATCATAATTCCTCTTAAAGGCCCCCAACACATTTAAGGCAGGACAGTTTGGCAAGAAAACAATCAAGTCGTATAGAATTTTCCAACTGGTAGTAACTTCAAGACATCAACCAGGTCAGCAATTCCCAACCCTTGCAGTTTGGGGATTCTTTCTTAAAAACTTAGTAAATGTAAATAATATTTATAGTCTGATATCTATCTAATACTATTTTTAAATGTATTAAGGATTATGATTATTAAAGTGTATTCATTTTAAATTAATAATGAATTCAAGGTGGCTTGCTGGTAATGTATTTTAATTGATACATAACAAACATATTACCTCTGTCAGATGGGGCTGTGTGGCATTAAAAGGGGTCCTCTTAGGAGAATTAGGAAACCCTGGATTGGCAGCATCCACACATCCTAAACTGCATACACAGGCCCTAAACTGATATCAGGTGTAAACCTACTACACACCATAGCCAGATCAAGCCCTGGACCAGACCCAAAATCTAGCATTTAGCCTTAGACAAGAACAGATGAAACTTCATAATTCTTCACCGATCACTTGCTTCTTTGGGACTGCAACTGGCACTTGTTTATTATGAAATTAATGATTTTCAAACTAACAACAGAGCATACCTACTTCGGTGAATTAGCCTTTATATAAAAAAAATGTTTATAATTTTTTGGTAGGTAATCCTTAACAAGAACTGCTGCCATGGAGTGGTATTAGATTGCTTTTCTTTAAATAATGTATTTTTAAAATTTATTTATTTTTTAACTGAAGGATGATTGCTTTACAGAATTTTATTTTCTTATGTCAAACATGAACATGAATCAGCCATAGGTTGCTTTTTTTAACAATAAAGGTCTTGAAAAATATAGGAAAGTGAGATAAAGCTATTAAATTTAATATTCAAAATATGAGTCCTGGAATGTGAATTCTGTTCTATCATGCTAACTTTTGGGGAAAAAATGATTTTATTCAAAATTTAGCCAAATATGAATCATACTTTAGCAAGTTCCACTTGAATGAAGAATTTATGTCCTTCATGATAATTACGTAAATGTAGATTAAACAGTATCTTATAAAGTACAAACAAAGCACGCATTTCCAAGCAAAATTCTAGGCTCCATATTTCCCTGTAGTCTCTGTGGGACTGTGATTATTTAGCTTTTCTCGCTTTTTAAGGAAAGTATTTGTTTATTTGGCTGGGCCAGATCTTAGTTGTGACACTGGTGTCTTTAGTTGTGACATGAAAATTCTTAGTTGTAGCATTGAGATCTAGGTCTCTGACCAGGGATTGAACCCAGGGCCCCCTGCATGAGAGCATGGAGTCTTAGCCACTGGACCACCAGAGAAGTCCCCTAGCTTTTCTCCTTGACTGAAAATTAACAAACTGCCATGCTTTTTCATTGATTCATTTATTCATATTGTATCCTAGTAGAGACAAAATAAAGGAGGAACTTATATTGAATGTAGTTATCCTCCCTTTATTTAAATATCCTTTATCATAGACTTTTTAAAAAAGTCATTGTCTTCTGGACTAATCCATTCTTAACAGAGGATTAGTTTGAAAATTCAGAAAGGGAAATGTCCTTGTGTTTTTTTCGATATATGCAGAGGTAGAAGAAAGTAAAAATTTAGAAAGCTTTAAAGTCTAATTAATAGTAAACTACAATGTTTCATTGACTGGCCTAATAATTTAAGTTTTCTTAAACCAAAAAATGATTCCAAAACATGTAAAAATTTACATACCATTTGAACAGTGAGTGGTGTAGATGGCTGAGTGATTAAATGAATGAATTCACTAAAAGACAGTATCTTGTTTGTGGGTCTGTTTTGATTCAGAACTATAGGTGGAAAGGAACATGAAAGTAGTGGATATTTGTTCTTAAATCTAAATCAGAATGTGCTTAGTAATAATAACAATAGCAACAACAACAACAACAGGTAGCATGTATATAGCTAACATTTTTAACTCATTAGGTAGTTTAAAATATAATTGCTTATTTATTCCCCTAAATAACCCTGTGATGTGAGTGCATTTTTATTTCTATTTCACAGATGAAACTAAGGCAGAAAGATTAAGAAATTTGTTCAAGGCCCTTCAGCTCATAAACAACAGGAGACGGAATTCAGACCAGGCAGCTTGACTCCAGGCAGCCTGACTCCAGGCAACATCAGCTCTTTTCACCATCACATTGTATTGCTTTTACCCATAGCAACATCTGGTTCACTGAAAGTAATGTTGCTTTTTTAAAAATTTCTTTTTAATTTATTTATTTTTAATTGAAGGATAATTGCTTTACAGAATTTTGTTGTTTTCTGTCAAGCCTCAACATGATCAGCCATAGGTATACATATATCCCCTCCCTTTTGAACCCTTCCATCTCTCTTCCTACCCCACCCCTCTAGGTTGATACAGAGCCCCTGTTTGAGTTTCCTGAGCCATACAGCAAATTCCCCTTGGCTATCTATTTTATACATGGTAATGTAAGTTTCCATTTACAGCATTTGTGCATTGCTCTCATATATTTTCACTAAAATCCATGTTTCTGGAGTTTCTAGTCTCAGAGTATTTGAAAAGAGCGTTAACGTCCCTTTGCAGATAGTTTTGATACTCTTTCCAAGAAGAATGTCCTATATTATTGCTTTCCTATTAAGAAGGAAATTAGGTGTGTCAGCCTTCCAGCTTCCATCGCCAAAGCATTTGTTCATCTTCCGTTTTTATAGTCCGTCATGCTTATGTAAAGCATTTTGTTCTAACAATGCCCCATTGAAAATACCATGTGTGAATTTTATCAACCGCATCCTCTGAAAAATCATTCAGTAATCATAAAATATAAGAAAAAGACAGATGCTATTTGATATTAGGAATCTGACATCTGAAGCTGCTGCTTCTTGTATTGTCTTGAGCTGTGACCTAGTAATAAAAGAGCCTCCCTTTCTGTCACTTATGCATACCCACAGAGCATTAATTACACACGCAGTGATGATGAATTAGGAATGCAGCCATCCCTATTTAAAGTACTACTATTTCAAGTTTAGCTAATGCCTAGAAGCATGTGATCATACATCGCCTACACTGGTGCTGCTACTTCTTAATCAAAGTCTTACAGTTAAAATGTTAACTTTCATAAAGACTTTGATTCGACAATCATTCAATAAGCATTTTATGTCTCATACATCATCAGCCTTTGAGAAACTCCCCAACTTCTAAACAATTTGCATGATTATTGCAATGATTGCATATGGACTTATGTAGTTTCATAAATACTCAATTTAATGCCCTTCTTGCTTCTCTTTTCTCAGCTATTTAAAGACCTCCTCGGACAACCATTTTGAGTTTTGCATTTGTTTTTCTTGAGATGATTTTGCTTACTGCCTCCTATACAGTGGTACTAACCTCCATCCATAGTTCTTCAGGCACTTGGTCTGTTGGATCTAATCCCTTGAATCTATTTGTCACTTCTACTGTATAATTGTAAGGGATTTGATTTAGGTTATACCTGAATGGCTACTTTCCCTACTTTTTTGAATTTAAGTCTGAATTTTCAATAAGAAGTTCATGATCAGAGTCAAGTTAGCTCCCAATCTTGTTTTTGCTGACTGTATAGAGCTTCTCCATCTTTGGCTGCAAAGAATATAATTAATCTGATTTCAGTATTGATCGTAGGGTGATGTCCATGTGTAGAGTGGTCTCTTGTGTTGTCAGAAAAGGATGTTTGCTATGACCTGTGTATTCTCTTGGCAAAACGCTTTGTTGGGCTTTGCCCTGATTCATTTTGTACTCCAAGGCCAAATTTGCTTGTTAATCCAGAGATCTCTTGACTTTCCACTTTTTCCTTCCAGTCCCCTATGATGAAAAGGACAACATTTTTTGATGTTCTAGAAGGTCTTATAGGTCTTGATAGATGTATTCAACTTCAGCTTCTTCAGCATTAGTGTTGGAGCATAGACTTGGATTACTGTGATATTGAAGGCTTAACCTTGGAGACTTACAGAGATCATTCTTCTGTTTTGAGTTTGCCTCAGGTACTGCATTTCTCTTTTGTTGACTATGAAGGCTATTCCATTTCTTCTAAGGGATTGTTGCCCACAGTATAGATACAATGATCACCTGAATTAAATTCACCCATTCTGGTCCATTTTAGTTGACTGAGTCCTAAAATAGAGGAAAACAATAGAATGGGAAAGACTAGAGATCTCTTCAAGAAAACTAGAGATACCAAGGGAACATTTAATGCAAAAATGGGCACAATAAAGGACAGAAATGATATGGACCTAACAGAAGCAGAAGATATTAAGAGTGGCAAGAATACACAGAAGAACTATACAAAAAAAATCTTAATGACCCAGAGAACCACAATGGTGTGATTACTCACCTGAGCCAGATATTTTGGAGTGCAAAGTCAAGTGGACCTTAGGAAACTTCACTATGAACAAAGCTAGAGAAGGTTATGGAATTCCAGCCGAGCTATTTCAAATCCTAAAAGATGAGGCGTTAAAGTGCTGCATTCAGTGTACCAGTAAACTTGGAAAACTCAGCAGTAGCCACAGGATTGAAAAAAGTCAGCTTTCATTCCAATCCCAAAGAAAGGCAGTGCAAAGAATGTTTAAACTATCGCACAATTGCACTCATCTCACACACCAGCAAAATTCTCTAAGCCAGGCTTCAACAGTACATGAACTGAGAACTTCCAGATGCTTAAGCTGGATTTAGAAAAGGCAGGGGAACTAGAGATCAAATTGCCAACATCCATTGGATCATAGAAAAAGCAAGAGGATTCCAGAAAAACATCTGCCTCATTGACGATGCTAAAGCCTTTGACTGTGTGTATCACAACAAACTGTGGAAAATTCTTAAAAAGATGGGAATACCACCTTACCTGCCTCCCAAGAAACCTGTATGCAGGTCAAGAAGTAACAGTTTGAACTTCACATGGAACAACAGACTGGTTCCAAATTGGCAAAGAAGTATGTCAAGGCTGTACATTGTCACCTTGCTTATTTAATTTATATACAGGGTATATAATGAGAAATCTCAGGCTGGATAAAGTACAGACTAGAATCAAGGTTGCTGGGAGAAATGTCAGTCAGTTCAGTTCAGTCGTTCAGTTGTGTCCAACTCTTTGTGACCCCATGGACTGCAGCACGCCAGGCCTCCCTGTCCAACACCAACTCCCGGAGTTTACCCAAACTCATGTCCTTTGAGTCCAAGATGTCATCCAACCATCTCATCCTCTGACGTCCCCTTCTCCTCCTGCCTTCAATCTTGCCCAGCATCAGGGTCTTCTCAAATGAGTAAGCTCATCACGTCAGGTGGCCAAAGTATTGGAGTTTCAGCTTCAGCATCAGTCCTTCCAATGAACACCCAGGACTGATTTCATTTAGGATGGACTGCTTGAACTCCTTGCAGTCCAAGGGACTCTCAAGAGTCTTCTCCAACACCACAGTTCAAAAGCATCAATTCTTCTGTGCTCAGCTTTCTTTATAGTCCAACTCTCACATCCATACATGACCACTGGAAAAACCATAGCCTTGATGAGATGGATCTTTGTTGACAAAATAATGTCTCTGCCTTTTAATACACTGTTTAAGTTGGTCATAACTTTTCTTCCAAGGAGTAAGTGTCTTTTAATTTCATGGCTGCAGTCACCATCTGCAGTGATTTTGGAGCCCCTCAAAATAAAGCCTGCCACTGTTTCCACTGTTTCTCCATCTTTTTGCCATAAGGGTAGTGTCATCTGCATATCTGAGGTTATGGATATTTTTCCTGGCAGTCTTGATTCCAGCTTGTGCTTCATCCAGCCCAGTGTTTCTCATGATGTACTCTGCATATAAGTTAAATATGCAGAAATGTCAATAACCTCAGATTTCCAAATGACATCACGTTAATGACAGAAAGTGAAGAGGAACTAAAGACCTTTTTGATGAAGGTAAAAGAGGAGTGTGAAAAAGCTGGTTTAAAACTCAATATTCAAAAAACTAAGATTATGGCATCCAGTTCCATGACTTCATGACAAATAAATGGGGAAACAATGGAAATAGTGAAAGACTTTATTTTCTTGGGCTCCAGAATCACTGCAGATGGTGATTGCAGCCATGACATTAAAAGACACTTGCTCCTTGGAAGAAAAGCTATGACCAATGTAGACAGCATATTAAAAAGCAGAGACATTACTTTGCCAGCAAAGGGCCATCTAGTCAAAGCTATGGTTTTCCCAGTAGTCATATATGGATGTGAGAGTTGAACCATAAAGAAGGCTGAGTGCCAAAGAATTGATGCTTTTGAATTGTGGTGTTGGAGAAGACTCTTGAGTGTCCCTTGGACTGCAAGGAGATCAAGCCAGTTAATCCTAAAGGAAATCAGTCCTGAATATTCATTGGAAGGACTGATGCTGAAGCGTCAATACTTTGGCCACCTGATGAAAGAGCTGACTCATTAGAAAAGTCAGCTTTTCTAATGCTGGGAAAGATTAAAGTCAGGAGGAGAAGGGGACAACAGAAGATGAGATGGTTGGATGACATCACTGACTCAATGGACATGAGTTTGAGCAGGCTCTGCAAGACGGTGAAGGGCATGGGAGCCTGGTGTGCTGCAATATATGGGGTCACAAAGGGTCAGACACGACCTAGCAACTGAATAGTAAGAACAATGTCTTTCTCAACCATGGAGAAAGGATGAAACATACACAGCCTGAAACTTTCTTGTCTTCAATCTGTTCAAAGATATCTAAATCTATAGCTCAATACATTTTATCTCAGTTCAGTTCAGTCGATCAGTCGTGTCCAACTCTTTCCGACCCAGTGAACTGCAGCACACCAAGCCTCCCTGTCCATCACCAACTCCCAGAGTTTACCCAAACTCATGTCCATTAAGTTGGTGATGCCATCCAACCATCTCATCCTCTGTCATCCTCTTTTCCTCCTGCTCTCAATCTACTGTTGGCTTATTTCTGTATACCCTGGAGGTAAAGATATCTAGAAGATGGAATAAAATGCCACAGAATTCCTAGGAATTGTTTTATGATTACTGTTTTTTTCCTCTGTTTAACACTACCACTAACAGATAAGTAAAAAATTGCTAGTGAAGGCAATAAAACAATAGCTATTGAAGTCTTCATTTTTATTACATTGGATATTACTGGTAATACCTGTTAGATTTAGAAAATTATCCCCCAATAAAATTACACACAAATTAGATTATATTCTGTCTTGCAATGTATCTTAGTCTGTAAGGAATGATTTGTATAATTGCTAATATTTTACTGTACAGCTGGCTGGACACTAATTCTTACCCATGGCTACACATTAAAGTCACTTGGATAGATTCAGATAAAAATACTGAACCTGGGGCCTTATTTTCCCAGAGATTCTGATTCGTTTATTTTGGGAAGGGCCTCAAATGAATGTATTCTTATAAGCAGAGAGCTTGATGTTTTAACTAAAAATGGAAAGGGAGAACAAATACTGAACCACATAGTTTAGATCCAAGTTCTAGTCCTGACTGAACATAAACTCTCGTGTGATCTTGTGTAGGTCATTTAACAGTTCTGGGCTAGACCTTTTTCATTCTTAAAAAGCAGATTTGAACCACACAGTCTTGAAATGGGATAGCTTTCTATGACCTCTGACATCTGGTCCTGATGTGATGGAACCACAACATTATTATCTCTCAACTATATTTGCTTTTTAAGCACTGAGCAATCTGAGGCCTCGGCTAAAATATCCTAGAGTGATAGCACAGGTAATGTCCTTAGGATATGAAAAAGTAGTTTATCTTCTAAACAGACTTCTCCAGTTTTCTGAAATCTTACCTTCATCTCCCCTAGGATTTTGGTTTAGGTGTTTTGTTCATTTTCTTCCCTTAGCTTACAACGTATGAATCATAAATGCCATGAAACCTATGTGGGGATTTAGAAACTTGAAAATCTTGATCCTGTCGTGGATCAAGAGCTGTACTATAGTATGACCTGAGCCACATTTATGAAGAAAATTTCACTTTTTCTGTTGGAAAGAAGGGGCATATGTTAAATGTGCCAAAAAAAAAGTAAAGAAAATATTTATGCAAAAAACAAAGACACTAAATCAACAGTTAGAAGCCCTAGTTTGTGATGCTAGCTCCTATCATTTCTGAGTCTTTTGACCTTGTGACCTTATTTACACTGCCCTAGCCTCATCTGTAAAACCTGTTCCTGTCTTTCATTCGTCTCAGTATTTTCATGGGATTCAAATGAGGTTATTTAATAAAATAGTGAGATAGAACTATAAGATATAATTTTTGACTTTAAGAAATATCAGATATTTATTTAGTGTCAAGATATATAAGAGAGTCAAAAAGTTCCAAGGGAAATGGTGATAGTGCTAGACTCCCAAAGCACAAGGAGAATGTTTCAAAGAGGTGCCTGTAGCAGGTGGAGCAATGAGGTCAAGACAGTAGCAGGAATGGAGGAAGAGGTTTGGCAAGAATGAATCACTGGTAACCTTTCAGGAGAAAGTTCAGTGTAAAGGAGAAGACAGAAGTCAGATTATAGACATTTGATGTCCTGTATTTCTTCTAATATTAAATATCACTGTCAGAGAAGAAGAGTCATTGGGCCTCACTCAGCGTGGGAAGTTTCACAGCACAAGAGTCCCATAAGTCGTCAAAGCCAAGTGTAAAACTCTTGGAGTAGAGAGAAGTCATTCTTGTAGGCAGGCCTTTGTTTAACCCATGTAGTATTCAACTGAACCCAATAGAGAAGCTGCTTACTGTGGGCTTTACTATAACATGCATTTCTCATCTTTTTCTTATTTAATTTGGAGGGAAACCTCAAAAATAATTTTCTTCAATATTATATATATATATATATATAGATCTAAGAAAGTAACCTTGTGTATTATAGGAGAGGAATCAGGAATAAAGTGATTTTCTGAGATATTGAGGTTCTATTAATATATACAGACAATCTCTTTCACTCCTTATTTAAATGCATTGGTCTCCTCTCATCCTTTCCTGCCGATACCTAATCCATTATTTGTGGGTGGGAGTTAAGGGGCACAGGGGAAAACATACAGCAGGTACTCAATATATAGTATACATGCATACACATACACACACATATATAATATCTGTTGTATCTTCATTGAGGGCAAGTAGCTGACTATCATCTCCAGTCTTTATATGGTGCCATGGCACTGAAACTGATTTGGACTTCAGAATGACATAAGATCAAAAATATAAGGAAGGAATATCCATTTTGCAATTCTTAGTCCCCTCTCAAGTTACTCTGACTCTTGGACTATGATTTCAGACTCAAGATTCTTCAAAACTCCCCTCATCTCATGAATCAACTCCCCAGACTCCCTGGAACTTAATCTTCCTTTCTCTAAACACACCTCTTAATACATACCTATTTGTAAAAATCTAGTTGTCTTTCTACTTTTGTAACAGAGGACTTAGTACTTCAGATCTATCCTTCTTGGGTTAGTGCATCTATATTCCTAAGAATGTAGAAAAATAAAGCTAGAGGAAACCCAGAATCTCACCATAAGGAAACCTGAGTTTTACTTGAATCTTGAGCCAATTTTCTAGAGGCCCTCCTATACCTCACTTAGATTACAAAGTGTGTTTTGGATTTGGAAAAAATATTACCTGAATACCCATGAGGCTCCAAAAGGAATGGTTGTAAACTACCCTTCTCTCTGCTTACCCTATCCTGCCAGTCTTGTAATGGGTATCATGGCATCTTAACATGAAACCTGTGCTTTGTTATGTTAACTGTTGTACCAAGCTCTCTAGTGAAAGTAAAAGTGTTAGTCACTCAGTTGTGTCCGACTATTTGCGACCGCATGGACCCTGCCAGGCTCCTCTGTCCACGGAACTCTCCAGGTAAGAATTCTCTAGAATGGGTAGCCATTACCTTCTCCAGGGAATCTTCCCAGCCCAGGAATCAAACCCAGGTCTCCGGCTTTGTAGTCAGATTCTTTACCATCTGAGCTACCAGCGAAGGTCTCTGGTGGCTCTGACAAATCCTTGACTTCCAAAATCACAAGTCAATAAAAGATATTCAAAAGGGAAAACTAAATCAAACACAGCAATGGATAGGGATAGACTAAGGATTTGAGAGCAGAAGCTTTGGTGTTTATAACATTTCTACTTACGTGACTTGTGTGTTCAAATACTTTTATGACACTTCAACTCTAGATTCTTGGCAGTTCTGCTTGATTTTTGTCCTGGCTCATACTCAAAAGAGTGTTAACTTTATTATCACTTTCTCGGGGAGCCTTCTTGGATCTTCCTAGGCCATGTCAGGCACTTCCAGTGACGTCTTTTATAACAGTCCAAACTTCCTCCATCATAAAACTTATCACTTCTTCCTGCATTTGCTACTTGTTTCTCTCATGGAAAGATGAACTCCATGAGGAAAGGATCAATAGCTATCCTTATTCGGTAACTTGGAGTTAAAATTTTTAGAACATTGGCTAGCACATAAATTATTCAATATGATGTTATTCATAAGTATTATTCAATTAGTCAATTATTATTCAATTCAATTATTCAAGTATTATTCAATTATTCAATAAGTATGATTGTTATTGTTAGTGGTGGTTTACAAGTTGTATTGATTTGTATTGGATTCTAATACCAGATTTTAATATTCTTGAAGCCGAAGTGATGCCTTTCATGTGCTTGGATACTCTGCTATTCCTACTTTACTGTCTTGCATATGTGTGTGTGCTGTTATGCTGTCATGTCTGACTCTTTACGACCCCGTGGACTGTAGCCCACCAGGCTCCTCTGTCCATGGAATTTTCCAGGTAAGAATACTGGAGCAGGTTGCCATTTTCCACTCCAGGGGATCTTCCTGATCCAGGGATCGAACCCATGTCTTTAGTGTCTACCTGTGCTGGCAGGTGGATTCTTTACCACTGCACCACCTGGGAAGTCCTATCTTGTATCTACGAGGCACTAAATATTTAGTTGTTGAATGACTGTGTTGATTACTAAAGCTGAATTCCATATTATATATTAAAGGAAGAGAAGAAAATTACATTGGGACTTGGGTGTCATATATCTGGTAGTGATCCAACATGACTAGGTTAATAATTATTGCCAGCATAAATCCTATTACATTAATAGTGTGCATACTATCTTAATAAGCTCCTGGACTGGTTTTGTTAGGTATCTATGAATCAAACTTAGGGTCAGTGGTAAGGAAGACTTGCCTATTAAGCAGGCACTTACCAATACTTCTGTGCTCTGATCAGTACTGTTCACAAGTCACAGTTTCATAGGATAGGTTTGGCGTGGACAGCCAAAGGCCTGTTGAGCAGAAGAAATATCTCAAGTGATCTCCAGAAATGCTGCCTGTTAAAGACTATAACATCTTGAGTCATGCTGAGAACTGGTCAGAGATGACATAAGTCTTTGAGAAAATCCCGCAGCTTAAGGAGCCAAAGAACTTCTTTTAGAAACCCAGTAATTAGGAGCCCAGTAACACTCGACTCTTGTGTTCCCCATGAAAAAGACAAATATGCTGAGGGTATTTGGCTGCCATTACTGTGAAAACTAATACAGACATGATACCAAGGCCTGGATGATAAACACATCCCCAGTGTTATTAAGAGAAATGATATGCAGTTTTATGGATTAACCAAGATATTGCTCTTGCCATTTGTTACATTTAAAGTATCTGAAATACCTTTACATCTGTGTTTCTGATTTGTGGATTTAGCAACTATGATAGAAGGCTTAAGACAACCCAAGTTATTCAACACTCTTAGGTTTAAACAACATTTATTTGATAGGGACAAAGAGCATGGTATTTATAATGAATAAATTATAAATATGTAAATAAAAATAAATGGCTAAAAATCTTGAGCTGCTTCTTTTTATTACCAACAAAGTTTATGCCTCCAACTTCTTCGTTGATTTGCCTATATGTGTGTCCAACCATAACTTTTTTTCTGAATAGAGTTCCATTATATTAAGGTTGGGAGTTTGTCATTTTAAAATTATTTCACCACGATGTTATCCACTTCATGAGGTTCTCTCAGCCTCATGAAGCAGCATGGGGTCTGTCAGACTTTTCTTGGTTGGGGCTTACAGTCATTTTACATTCTGATGCAGCATACTCAGGAATATATATCTTTATTAAATAAGTGTGTTAAAACCAATATATTAGCTTGTTGAAGTGTGTTGTGATCTCTTCTATTTTATCTCATATGAAAGATACAGTGGCCTTCCCAGGTGCCACAAGTGGTAAAGAATTCGCCTGCCAGTGCAAGAGATGCGGGTTTAATCCCTGGGTCAGGAAGATCCCCTGAGGTAGAAAACGGCAACACGCTCCAAAATTTCTTGCCTGGAAAATTCCCTGGACAAAGGAACCTGGCAATCTACAGTCAGTGGGGTCATCAAGAATTGGACACGATTGAGCAGGCTCAGGCCATAGGCCACAAAGATATAATAGTTGAGATTCATTAAAATTTATTTACTGGCACAGTAATTGGTTACGATATGCAATTTAGGAAAATAAAGACACATAGATCAGTGAGGTTTTAGAGCAGTGGTGAATCCTTGGATTCTAAAGCCCTACAGGCTACATGAGTGGGGGAGGGGGGTGGTGCTCAGAGTTTCTGTCATAGTCAGAAATGAGAGAGAGAATGTGTGTTTTTAGAGTGGATGGATTCCAGGTTCTCTCTCCTGCTTCTGCTACATTTTGCTCTAAATGCAGGTCTTCCACAGAAAATTCCATTTAAAGAAACATATCACTGGGTAAAAGGTTTAACCACTACCTCTGTACAGTATAATCTCCTTACCTTATAGGCCAAATCCAGTCATAACAAAAAACACTACTTGTGAAAATCACTTTATCTAAACTAAAAGCTTTCTTATATGATGCTCTATTTATTTCAAGCAATTATTTAGGCATGGAGTTTCAGTAAAATGGAAGTATTTGACTGGATCCTTATTTTATATATATATATGTATATATATATAAATCAGTTTTGCTTACATCTTTCAAATCTGCATCAGAATTTTGGAATTTATATTGTGGACTTGTGATAAGTCCATTAGATAATTTACATGAATTTTGACCCTTTTGCTCAGAATTCAGTGCTAAGTTTTGACCACTGTTTTGGTTTCTGGTGAGTGAAGACATTCTCCTTTTCTTTTTATTTCTTGACCACACATGGCAGTATCTTAGTTCCCTGGATCAGGGATTCAACTTGGGACTATGGCAGTGAAAGCTCTTTTTGAAAATTAATTAAAATTAATTTTTATTAGAGTATAGTTGCTTTGCAGTATTGTGTTAGTTTCTGCTCTATAGTAAAGTAAACCAGCTATATGTATACATATACCCCTCTTTTGGATTTTCTTCCCATTTATATCACCACAGAGCACTGAGTAGAGGTCCCTGAATTATACAGTAGATTCTCCTTAGTTAACGGTTTTATACATAGTGGTGTGTATATGCCAATCCCAGTCTCCTAATTCATCCCACTTGCCAGATCCATCCATTTGTTCTCTGCGTCTGTGCAAATAAGTTTATCATTTTTCTAGATTTCACACATATGCAATATTATTATTATTTTTTCTAGTGAAAGTGCTGAGTCTTAACCACTGGACTGCCAGGGAATTCCCAGACATTATTTTCCTTAAGAGTCCAGATATTTTATTTATTGCTCTACTCTTCATGTGTTTTTAGATAAAGAACATTCCATTTCAGTGGAAAGGAAAAAATAGAATATATTTTTTTTAGATTTTATTCATCTGTCAGGAATGGGAACAGATCATTCTCAGAGAGAAATGTGGGGTTTCAAGGACAAAGGTGACATCCCATAATTTTAAACTAATTAAAAAGAATTAGAAATGATTATTAGAACTTTATCTAAAGTCATGTTTATCTAAGATGGAGGACACAAACACAGTTTTTAGAAGTGACTCAAGATTGGGATGTGGATGAGGGAAGGAGAGAGGAATATGAAGCAAAAGAAAAGAGAGAACTTGTATTTATGAAATATTTACTATGTGTGAAGCATTAAGTGTATTATACATATTCCTCCTTTTAATCCTCACATCAGTCTACTGTGTAGACATAATAATCCCTGATATACTGATGAGAGCCTGAAGGTTAAATAACATTTCCAAGATCAAGCAGTGGTGGAGCTGGAGTTTGAAAGTAGGTTTGTCAGATTTCAAATCCCTGGTCTTTCCAGATGTTCCTTTGGATCCCAAGACTGGTCTGTTTCTGCCTGGTTTCTGTAAATTGCCCTTCCCACTCCTCCCCAAACACCGGTTCTCACTGATCAGCTCTGAATCCCCAGTCACTTTCCATCCTCTTCTCCATCTCCTCAGTCCTCCAACAGTCAATCCCTGTGTGCCTCCTCCTCCCAATTCGGGGCCCATCTCACCCTTAAGACTCACTCTCATCCTTCAGACTCAGCAGTCTTTACTCCACTTGTTCCTTGGCTTCCACTCGACCCCAAGTTAACTTGAACTTTTAACTATGCAACGTTAGACTACCTTAGGTTAGCCAGCCCTTGGGTTTAAAATAATACCAGAACCCCACTTTGATAATCATGCAATGAAGAATAAAGAACCTGCCTGCAATGCAGGAGTCTAAGAGGTGCCAGTTTGATCCCTGGGTTGGAAGATCCCCTGGGGAGGAAATGGCAACCAACGCCAGTATTTTTGCCTGGAGAATTCCATGGACAGAGGAACCTGGCGGACTGCCATCTATAGGGTCACAAAAAGTTGAACACAGCTGAGGCGACTTAGCACGCACGCACGCCATAGACACATCTCCTCCGCTTACTATAGATTCCAAAAGTGTGGCATTTACACATATACTGACACTTTGCCTCTCAGTAACTCAGGGTTTGGAGAGAAAGCCTTTAAGTTCAGGATCCGGTCACCTATTTACAGGAGGATTAGAGGAGCTGGAGAATTAAGAAGCCCAAAGGAATAAACTATTCCAGATCAACAACTGGCTCCCAAATGAAGCCCTTGAAGGCGTGCAGAGTCAAGGGTCAACCCGTTCCCAAACAACACTCAGATAAGGAAGAGCGTCACTCAGAGGGGAGGGTGTTAGAAAAGACAATCGGGTTGGGGATAGAGGTGACTGCGTGCAAGGAGGGAAGAAAACTCGGGATGTTTTCTAGCCAAAAGCGAACAGAAAAGGCTGGACTGATGAGTAAGTCAAACATGAAACTGCCATCTGGTCTTGTGAAAATGAACAGTAGACAGATGTAGCCTTTTGTGTGCGCGTGTATGACACGATGGGCTTCCCGGGTGGCTCAGCAGTAAAGAATCTGCCTGCAGCGCTGGAGCCGTGGAAATCCCTGGGTCGGGAAGATCCCCTGGAGGAGGGCTTGGCAACCCATTCCAGTATTCTTGCCTGGAAAACTTCCATGGACAGAGGAGCCTGGAGGGCTACAATCATGGGGTCACAGAGTCGAACACGACTGAAATGACAGCATGCACACATGCACGGGTGACATGACAAGAGCCTGTAATGCTGCTGAGGAAAGGGGATTTCTCTGCTTTGAAGCCTGAGTAGTAGAAAACAATCAAGAACTTTTCCTCCTGTAGATAAGATTAGAGGTTTCTTTCACCTGGGATCCTGTTGATAAACTGGAGACTCTGGTATAGAATTCACAACAGACCCTCCTCATTTGTAGGTCAGGGACGGATATGGGGAAAAGGTTGAATTTCCTCAGGCAACACTAGAAAGGCCCAAGGAACCCTTTTAATGTTTCTTTCCTTTTATAGATGACGAACCAGGCACTGAGTTTTACACTTGTTTTGCATCTTGCAGCACGTGGCTCTGTACCTGGAGCATAACTGTGCTTAGTCCTGTCTGACTCTTTGCAACCCTATAGACTGTAGCCCACCAGGCTCCTCTGTCCATGGGATTCTCCAGGCAAGAATACTGGAGTGGGTTGCCATTCCCTTCTCCAGGAGGAACATAAAGAATACTCCATTAATGATCATTAGGTAAATGAAGGGATTTGGCATCAAATTGGATGATACATGTGGAAGTACTGAAGAGGGTGGAGAGTTAAAAGCATGGGCTTGGGACCAGATTGCCTGGTTTCACATCCATACAACCCACCTTACTAATTGTCTGACTTGGGGCAAGTCACTTAAACTTTCTCTGCCTCAGCTTTTGGCCATTTATAAAGCAGAAATGATAGTACTATTTCACAAGGATGCGGATCTTAAATAAGCATAAAGTATTTAGAATTGTGTTTGGCCCATGGTAAGTGTACAGTAATTTAATAACTTGGAAATGTAGAAACCACATGAGATTTTTATTGTTTTTTTAAATGACCAAGATTAGATAATAGGCTAATGCCATCATAATTGTATGCAGTCATAATTGTAATGTATTGAATGATTATAACATGTCGGTAAAGAAAATAAATGACAGTACTGTGATAAGGGACGGAAAGAAGAAATTGGAAATACTTGTTATAAGATGCTTGCCCTACACGTGAGGCTGCTGCTGCTGCTGCTAAATCACGTCAGTCGTGTCCGACTCTGTGTGACCCCATAGACGGCAGCCCACCAGGCTCCACCCTGGGATTCTCCAGGCAAGCATACCGGAGTGGGTTGCCATTTCCTTCTCCAGTGCAGGAAAGTGAAAAGTGAAAGTGAAGTGCTCAGTCGTGTCCAACTCTTCGCAACCCCATGGACTGTAGCCTACCAGGCTTCTCCATCCATGGGATTTCCCAGACAAGAGTACTGGAGTGGGTTGCCATTGCCTTCTCCCACGTGAGGCAGTATCATGTTATTATTTAAAGATGGCTTTAGTTTAAAATGTGTGCTTCAAACTCCTAGAGCAAATATTAAAACTTTTAAAGAAGTATTATAATTGATACAGCAGAAGAGGTGAAAGGAAATCATGTATAATAACCAATTAAAACCAAAGAAGGCAGAAAAACAGTTGAAGCCAAAAATGGAACATTTGTCTGGGTGGCAGTCTGTCCTGTAAACTCAGTTCTCTAATAGGGCCAAGATTATTAGTTGATTTTCAGTTTGTCAGCTTTTTTTATTCTAAGGATGGGAGTGATATCTTCTAAGTTCTTTGTATGTCAGAACTGAAACTGGAGCCATAAAATCATTTTTTAAGTAAGGAAGATGTTAGTCAGAAATGACATTCTTACTTCAAATACATTAACTTCATTCTTAACAGCATTCCTCAGATAACATCAGCTTATATATTTTCCAATTTGTAAAAAAAAATCCATTAAAAATTATCATGAGATGAAACTACTTTGTCATTGAAAATCAGAGATTTATTCAACCTTTATCTGTGAATTCATTTTGCCCTTGGAGTTTCCCTCATACCCAGTACAGAACTTATGAATTTAATTAGAATTGCACAGTAACATCAGAGAGCTGATAAAGACAGTATCTAGCAAAGAGGTTCCTATAAATCTACTATTTATAACTGGAAACATTAATTATGTGTAAAGAACCTATGTGATAATGCTGATTATTATAATCACTTAAGAATGAGCAATAAATATGTCATGCATACATGCTAAATCACTTTACTTGTGTCAGCTCTTTGTGACCCTATGGACTGTAGCCCACCAGACTCCTCTGTCCATGGGATTTTCCTGGCAAGAATGCTAGGGTGGGTTGCCATGCTTTCCTCCAGGGGATCTTCCCACCTAAGATCCAACCTGCATCTCTTGAGTCTCCTGCATTGGCAGGTGGGTTCTTTACCAGTGGCACCACCAATATATCATAGATATGGTCATAGAAGTGTACTGGTAAAAACATAGACAAAAGTCATTAGATTTCTTTTGTTTATCTATTTTTGGGAAATATGGGGGTACCAAAATTGTCCCATTATTCCTATTGATCTCCTTGTTGAATATTCAGTAGTATAGGTATTTAGGATTGCCTGGGGAAGCCCCAGTACTTCTAGCCCAAAGTTAGAGCCATTTCCATTTGAAATAAAAACATGGATAGTGTTGGCAGTTAGTCTGTTCACATAAGTTACCAAATGTACTCCAAGAGTTTACTTGAACTTGTGATTTGGTGGCAGTATTGCCCTGGGAACCTAGGGTGATACCTGAGAACAGATTCAGATCAGTGTTTACGCTGAAATCTCTGGGCCAAGCAGACAACCAAAAACAAAGCCACAGGAATGGGGTGTGTTGGGTAGGAAGAAAATCATTCTGTTTTGAGTGCTGATGAATAGCATTTCTCTCCTCTAGCTGAGACAGTGAAGCTGAATATGGTTTCTTTACCCTGACATCAAGTTAAATCTCAGAGACAGAGTTTTGGGTGAAATAGAAAAGAATAGCTTTATTGCTTTGCCAAGCAAACGGGAACACAGTGGGATAATACCCTCAAAACTGTGTGTTCCAACCTGGAGGGGGTAGTGAGACATTTTATAGTAATGGTTCAAAGAGGGTGTGGTTAACTCCTGGGCATTCTTTTGCTTGATTGGTGGTGAGGTAAGTGGGAGTCAGCATCATCAACCTTTTGGTCTCAGTGGTTTGGGTACCATTAATTTCTCTCACCTGGTTGGGGATTTCAGTATCTGCAGATCACTCAAAGATATTGTTATGTCTAGCTCTTAAAGGGGAACCAGGACCCTGCCCCAAGACTGCATGATTGTTTCTTTTGACTATTCCTCCCTTATCTCCATGTTCCCTCCAGTCACTAATGAGCAACTGATTGAACTGCCTCTTGGAATTCAAGGAAAGTCATCCAGGCTGAACGAAACCTATTGCCTATAATCCGGAAATGGGGGGCACAGCAGGGCTTTTGTGTCCAGGAGGCCCACAAGATCCTGCTTTGTAGAAACAGGACAAATTAGACTTTTCTTAAAAGACTAGAAGATTTCAGGAGATGCTCTGGCAAGACTAGAGAGTGGAAGGACCACAAGGGATTGGTGTAGCATCTTGGCCATGAGGCTTTGAAGGGGCTGCAGGAGGAATAGAAGGCAGACTGCTGTCTATGTTTGAAGTGCAATTTTATTTAAAGATGGAGAAATGGACTAAGTGGAGTAATGACTGTTAATGATGATTTTCACTATTTTTAAACTTTATTTGTTAATCCTAACTCCTTAAAAGCTAACAAGTATTAGCTTGAAGTTGTCTAGCAAGCTTGGATCACCGTTTTATCTGAAGAATGGAGTTAACAGAGTATGCATCATGGGATACTTTTGAGGTTGAAACACTTTCATATATTAAAATGTTGAAAAGAATCCCTGGAACATAGAAGGTACTCATGAAATAAACTATCAGTTCCCACTAAACACATACACACACACACCCACACGCACAAACATACACACTTGTGCACAACCATAGTTAGAGATAAACAATACATGCAAAAATGTCAGAAGGAGTCCTTTGCTTTTATTATTAAGTAAATAAAAGTTTAAGAGATATAAACTTCCTCATTGTGGGGAGTGTTGCAATGTTGTGATGATTTAAGCAGTGTTTTCGCGTATGTACAGTTGCTGATATCTATAAGTTACTTAATATCAACTGAAAAAGTACAAGGAACCTAAACAATGAAGTTATGTCTTATTCGGTGGAAATTTTTAGGACTTCAAGCCTGGGAGACAGAATCTCAAGTAACCCTGAGAGAACTGGTCTAAAGAGGCAAGAGGAGGAGCCAAGTTACATAGAAGTTTTGCAACAAAGAGCAGGTAGTCTTGAGGCAGAAAATAGATGGACTTCAGGTTAGACATTTACATTGACTTCTTGTTTACATTTTATGGGGCAGGAGGAAGTGGGCTTCAGGCGGGATACTTACAGCTAGCCACCTGTTTGCATTTCCTGAGACAAGAGATAGGTGGGCTCCAGTTAAGGCATTTACAATCAACTTCCTATTTGCCCTCGGAAATGGAAATAACAACAGAAATAGGGTAAATAGCCAGTGTTTGTTCTTAAAGTAATAATCATGGCAAAGACAAAGAGGGACAAAACCTCATTTGGATAAAGAATTAAGGGATCTCTGCTCCCTGCTTTCTGGGGACAAGGGAGACACTACACATAGAAAGACCCCTTGGGGGTTAAAAGTCAGGGGATGATACCAGGCTGTAATGAATCTTGCTCCTCCCAGAAGCCTTCACTTTGAGATTCCTAGGGTAGGTCAGGTATGGAAAAAGAAACCAGATAATTGACTGAAGACCCAGACAAGCTGCCCTATATAAATGGCTTAACCACCTCTACTGAGCTCCTCCTCACTAGGAGAGATGCCAACACCCTTTCTCTTCTGATGTGGATCTGTGCCTTGCTTCTGTTTTAACTAAACAAACCACTTCCTTTGATATGCACTTCATCTATCTGAGGCCAATATCCTGTTTTCACATCCTGAGTTCCTCAGGGCTCACCATAGGGAGTGGCTGTAGTCTGTTGGCTGCTAGACAGCATGTATTCTTCTCTTTGAGTTCCCTTATGACTCACGGGCTCACATTCAGTTCAGTTGCTCAGTTATATCTGACTTTTTGTGACCCATGGACTGCAGCACACCAGACTTCCCTGTCCATCACCCAGAGCTTGCTCAAACTCATGTCCATCGAGTCGGGGATGTCATCCAACCATCTGATCTTCTGTCGTCCCTTTCTCCTCCCACCTTCAATCTTTCCCAGCATCAGGTCTTTCCCAATGAGTCAGTTCTTCACATCAGGTAGCCAAAGTATTGGAGTTTCAGCTTCAGCATCAGTCCTTCCAGTGAATATTCAGGATTGATTTCCTTTAGAATTGAGTGGCTTGTCTCCTTGCTGTTCAAGAGACTCTCAAAAATCTTCTCCAACATCACATTTCAAAAACAATTCTTTGGCTTTCAGCTTTCTTTATAGTCCAACTGTCAGATCTGTACATGACTACTGGAAAAACCATAGCTTTGACAATATGGTTTGAGAACTCCATGAATAGTGTGAAAAGACCTCACATTGGAGGGCTGCAATGGCTGATGGCTGACATCCATGTTTATTCTCATGGCAGGAAATATTCCATTTCTCACTAATTATAAACAATGACTCTTCAAATTATAGTGTAGGTAGACTCTTTGTCTTTCATAAAAGAGAGTTGAGTGATAGGACATACTTTTTTTGACATTTTTTTGGGGGGACAGGGTAAGTAATAAAGAAACTAGGAGTATACTTACCATTAGGTACAATATGAAAACTAAACTTACTTTCAGCTGTTTATATTATACTACATATTCAAGCATGAAAACAAAAAGAAATAATGTGATTCCTTCCTCCAGTTTTTGTTTATTTATAAATGTGATGTCTGTCTTCATTTGGTTCCCAAATTGATGTCAGTTTTTTATTGTAAATGCTGTAATATAAACTTGGAAATCCCCAGCTTAACTTTTTCTTTAGAATTTTTTAGAAAGCATAAACATTACAACAATTTGAAATAGCTGCATATTTAAGTCACATTTTGTTCAAGGATATAGCTAATTTTTTTAAACAAGATTAGATACACTCTGGAGTAGAAGACTCTTGAAAGTACACATTTTGTTGATCTAAAGTTACAAATAATCACCATAAACAGTAGTCATTGCAGGTAGTCTGAATGTTTCTGTAATCTGTAAATTCTGTAGTTATCTGTAAAAGTACAGATCAACTTTAATTTGCTACAAATATTCATAACATTATTTATTCATTTAAACCTTATTCATGGACCATATGACTTTATTGCTGGCATTAAAATATAATAAATTTTACAATTATTTCCATTTACAGAGTCACTATTTTTTTCTTTTTTTACCATTCCCCTTGGTCAGATTAATATCACTGTTCTGAGTGAGAATTATTTGCATTATCAAGATGAAAAATCATTATTTGAAATAAAATGGACAGTGATTTGTATTATGGGTTGAATTGTGTCCCTCCAAAACTCATCTGTTAAGTCCTAACCCTCAGTACTTCAGAATGTGATTATTTGCAGATAGTCTTTAAAGAAATGATTAAGTTAAAATGAGTCCATTAGGCTATGCCCTAATCCAATCTGACTGGAATTCTTATAAAAAGAGGTCCATGGAAAAACTGTCTTCCACAAAACTGGTCCCTGGTGCCAAAAAAGTTGGAGATTGCTGCAGTAGGGGACATAGAGAATAGAATTAAAAAGCACATAAAATAATAGATATAAACAAAATTAAAATAATTACTGTAGGCAAAGATGTTAGTTTGTTTTAGACTTATCATAGACTGATCATTGAAAGTGGGGAGATGGTAGTATTTTGGATTAACCGTTTCACTCAGAATGCCCAGAAAAGGAGAACAGTGAAAGAAGGCATTGATCTGAAGGCATCAAATAGACAGCAGTAAGGAACTGAGGGATCCATATCCAGGAGTAAGGGTGCTGAGCCTCACAATTTGGACTGCTCCAGATGATTCTCAACAAAGAAATCAGTGGATGAGGGGCTGAAAAGCTGAGCAGAGCTATTGACGGTCTTATAGGGATGGGAACAAAAGTTAGGATTTAAATTCTTTCAAAAAGAAGGTCCTTCATGGAAAGCAAACTTAGTTTTACTGAAAGAAATAGCAAGGATGGGGAAGGAACAGATAAATTAGGAGTTTGGGATTAACAAATACATGATACTATGTATAAAACAGATAAACAACAAGGATCTGCTGTATAGCACAGGGAGCTATATTCAATATCTTGTAATAATAACCTATAATGGAAAAGAATCTGATAAAGAAATACATATATATGTATAATTGAATCATTGTGCTGTATACCTGAAACTAACACACCATTGTAAATTCACTATATTTCATTATTTTTTAAAGAAAGAGCAAAAGAAAATTAAAAAAGAAAAAACCTTGCTGTCAAATAAAACATTATACAAGAATGTCATTTATTGCCCTATGTTAAAGCAAACTAAAATCTACGATGATGCTAAGCTGCAAATAAAGTGTATACTTTGGCTTTGATATCAGGGCCAGAGTAGAAAAGGAAATGTTAAAGCTGGACAGTGAATAAAGTTTATATAGTTATTTTTTGAAAAAGAGGGTCCTTATTAGCACATGCCCATCCTTTCATTTGGAACTAGAAGAGTTACATTTTAATAGTAAGAAAGAACCAGAAATACCTCAGATTTCATATTTTACAGTCAAGGAAGTTAATGCACAGAGAGGTTTAACAGCTTGCCCAAGGTCATTCAGTCACTAACAGCAGAACTGACTTGAACCTGGCTAGTCTGGCTTCAGAGTTCATGATTTTTATCATTATAGTTTAGTATTCAGGTTGCCTAATTAACACCCAAATCTAACAAAGTCAGTACACAAAAAAATTTTCTAATTTACACATTAATACAATAATAATCTTGAAGAAGCAGAAAATAAAATTTAGCAGCACTTTAAAAAAAACAGAAAAAAAAAAAAAACCCAAGAGCAGTTATGATTCACACTAACAGTGTAAAGAGGATTTAGCATAAAGAAAACTATCAATTTATTTATTTTTCTTTTTTTTAATTTAAATGTATTTATTTTAGTTAGAGGCTAATTACTTTACTATATTGTACTGATTTTGCCATACATCAACATGAATCCACCACAGGTTCCCCATCCTGAACCCCCCTCCCACCTCTCTCCCCGTACCATCCCTCTGAGTCATCCCAGTGCATCAGCCCCAAGCATCCTGTATCCTGCATTGAACCTGGACTGGCAATTTGTTTCATATATGATATTATACACATTTCAATGCCATTCTCCCAAATCATCCCACCCTCTCCCTCTCCCACAGAGTCCAAAAGACTGTTCTATACATCTGTGTCTCTTTTGCTGTCTCACATATAGGATTATCTTTACCATGTTTCTAAATCCATATATATGTGTTAGTATACTGTATTGGTGTTTTTCTTTCTGGCTTACTTCACTCTGTATAATAGGCTCCAGTTTCATCCATCTCATTAGAACTGATTCAAATGTATTCTTTTTAATGGCTGAGTCATACTGCATTGTGTATATGTACCACTGCTTTCTTATCCATTCATCTGCTGATGGACATCTAGGTTGCTTCCATGTCCTGGCTCTTATAAACAGTGCTGCGATGAACATTGGGGTACATGTGTCTCTTTTAATTCTGGTTTCCTCCGTGTGTATGCCCAGCAGTGGGATTGCTGGGTCATAAGGCAGTAGTATTTCCAGTTTCTTAAGGAATCTCCACACTGTTCTACATAGTAGCTGTGCTAGTTTGCATTCCCACCAAAGGTGTAAGGGGGTTCCCTTTTCTCCACTCCTTCTCCAGCATTTATTGCTTGTAGACTTTTGGATCGCAGCCATTCTGACTGGCGTGAAATGGTACATAATTACCATTTTAATTCAACATATTAATAGAACAAGGGCAAAATTGTAATAATATCCATAGATGATGAAATTCTTTTGATAATAGTCAATATTCATTTTTGACTTTAGAAATATAAATAATAGAATTTACTTTTATTTTACATTGATGGAGTCAATAATCTATATCATATTGCTGGAAAACACTAGATATATTCATAATAAAATGAAATGATAAATTGCTATTAGCTAGTGTAATTGTCAGGATTAGATGAGAGAAAGAAGAGGCAAAAATATTTAAATAGTACTGAGACAGAAGGGAATCAGTTCAGTTCAGTTCAGTTCAGTCGCTCAGTCATGTCTGACTCTTTGCAACCTCATGAATTGCAGCACTCCAGGCCTCCCTGTCCATCACCAACTCCTGGAATTCACTCAAACTCACTTCCATTGAGTCGGTGATGCTATCCAGCCATCTCATCCTCTGTTGTCCCCTTCTCCTCCTACCCCCAATCCCTCCCAGCATCAGAGTCTTTTCCAGTGAGTCAACTCTTCATATGAGGTGTCAAAGTACTGGAGTTTCAGCTTTAGCATCATTCCTTCCAAAGAACACCCAGGACTGATCTCCTTTAGAATGGACTGGTTGGATCTCCTTGCAGTCCAAGGGACTCTCAAGAGTCTTCTCCAACACCACAGTTCAAAACCATCAATTCTTCAGTGCTAAGCTTTCTTCACAGTCTAACTCTCACATCCATACATGACCACTGGAAAAACCATAGCCTTGACTAGAGGGACCTTTGTTGGCAAAGTAATGCCTCTGCTTTAGAATATGCTATCTTAGGTTGGTCATAACTTTCCTTCCAAGGAGTAAGCATCTTTTAATTTCATGGAAACACCATCTGCAGTGATTTTGGAGCCCCCCAAAATAAAATCTGACACTGTTGAGATAGGGCATAACCTCTAAAAGAATGATATAGCCTGAGGATGTGAGATAAACTGATTAGAACCAAATAGGTCCAAGGTAGCAGACTAGTTGAACTTCACTAGCCTTCCAGATTCAGTATACACTCATTGTAACAAATTATCAAGCTAAATGACATACCCATAGGTGCCATGACAGTTTCAGGGCCAACCATAGACACCAAAAAGTAGGCAATGGCCCAATTCCTGGAATTTCTCACCCCTTTCCCAAAATAGCTGGAATACTTCTCCACTCATTGGCCTGTGAAATCACCTACCCTTATAAAAACAGACAACCCCATACCCTGGTCTTGCTTTCATCTTCTGAGATGGCCCATATTCTGTCTGCAGAGTGTTTCTCTCTAAATAAATCCACTTCTTACCTATCACTTTGTCTCTCATTGAATTCATTCTACAGTGAGACATCAAGAACCCAAGCTTCATTAAGTCCTGAGACCAAGTGTGTGATCTCAGTTAAAGGACTATGGGTTTAAGTCCCAGTTTAGGTTTTGGCTGGGTTTGAATCCTGTTTTGTGGGTTCAATTCCTAGTCTGAGTTTCAGTAAGAGGTAAATTATCCTTCTTAATAGAAGCAGTGATTCCATATGTTTATAGAAAAAGGAATTCATATGTTTATAAAAACCTTATAAACTATCACAATTAAATAGATGTTTCAGTAAGATGGCCAGAAATTTTATTTACAAAAATTGATGGCCTTCCTGCATAGAATTAACCACTAGTTAAAATTTAAAGTGGAATATGATCCACCTTACAGTAATACCAGAATGGATTTTAATAGCTGTGAATAAATTTAACAATAAATGAACAAGAATTCTATATAAAAAAAATATTAAATGCTATTGTGAAAGACAAAAGAAGACTTGAATCAATTGGAAGATATACCCTAACCTTGGATAGAAACCCTGAATATCATGATAATGTAAATTCTCTCTAAAGTAAGAGTATGTATGCATTGTCAGTTTTTGGAATAAGCTAGGTAAATTGATGAAACAAAACAGAATCCAATACAGAAAACAATATGAGAGTAATATGGGAGTAGTAGATAATATTAAGGTAACATTGAAGGTTAATGTGTAAGAACAAGTATTCAATAAATGTTGTTGAGAAACTGGAATAGACATTTAAGAAAGAAACAACTTTATTTGCTTACTCTTTACACTAAAACAAGCTTTAGATGAATCAAGCATGGAAATTTAAAAATGAAGCTATAAAAGCATCATGGAAAATAAACCATAAAATAAAAGATGGATGTATTCAATTATGGAAAATATTATAGGCACCAAAAAACACCATAAATAATTCAAAAGACAACAAATACCTGTAATACATCTCTGAAGAAAAGAGTATCCTTTTCTTTGTATAAATAATATATAATTTCTAACTAATGGTGTGGATCCTTGGGTTGATAAAGAAATGGAAATATTAACATTTTATTTTATTTTACTTATTTTTTTTTAATTTTTATTTTTACTTTATTTTACTTTGAAGGTGAAGTCGCTCAGTCGTGTCCGACTCTTTGTGACCCCATGGACTGTAGCCCACCAGGCTTCTCAGTCCATGGAATTTTCCAGGCAAGAGTACTGGAGTGGGCTGCCATTTCCTTCTCCAGAGGATCTTCCCAACCCAGGNTGTTCAGCCTCCATATGATGGAATTTTTAATAGTTTTTCTCCTGTAATTGAGATCTAATCTTAATGCATTATGGTCAGAAAAGATGCTTGGAATGATTATTAATATTTTAAATACAGAAAAGAGATATATCTATGAACCAGCAACCCCACATAGCGGAAGCAGCAGTCCTATTTTTAAGAACTTACTTTTATAGATATGTTTTCAAATCTGTATCTTGATGTATATGTAAAAGGATATTCTTGAAAACCCTGTTAGTTGTAGTAGAGACTGGAAGCAATGTAAATGTCTGCCAAGTAAAGACCAGTTAATTAATATGGTGCATGAAGCAAGGCAAGATTGTGCACTCTTGAAATAAATGACAGAGCTTGAATGCACTTGCATGAAATACAAAGATATTAGGTAAAAAACAAACAACAACAAAAAATGACATATATAGTATGGTAAAATGTGTAGAATATCTCTGAAGTGGTATAAAATAATCATTAACTCTGAAAAGTATAAGTGTTGGTGATTGAGAAACAATAATGGAAAAAAAATTATTAGTCTCTGAATTTTCTTTTTTTAAGTTCTCTTTATCATGTTTATATAAAGCCTATTAAAAGTTGTTTTTTCAAAAGTTTAATATGGAGATATAGACAATACAATTTTGAAAAACTGGCTTAATAATGAAGTTCTAACTTTACCTGATTTTTAAGCATATTATGTAGCTATACTGGAGAAGGCAATGGCAGTCTGCTCCAGTGCTCTTGCCTGGAAAATCCCATGGATGGAGGAGCCTGGTAGGCTGTGGTCTATGGGGTCACTAAGAGTCAGACATGACTGAGTGACTTCACTTTCACTTTTCACTTTCATGCATTGGAGAAGGAAATGGCAACCCACTCCAGTGTTCTTGCCTGGAGAATCCCAGGGACGGAGGAGCCTGGTGGGCTGCCGTCTACGGGATCGCACAGAGTCAGACACGACTGAAGTGACTTAGCAGCAGCAGCACTAGCTATACAGTTATTAAATATATGTGTTGTACTGGTGCTGTAAGAATAAAAGACAGCCACAGAACTGCAGCTTGGAAATATAAATAAATATTAATTAAATATATGACAATATATTGAAAAATGACTAAACACGCATCACAAATTAGAAAAAACAATGAAGATTTTCAGCATTCTGTATAATCTCTAAAAGAAAAAGTTACATTCTTGTGTGAAAACTTACTTTCTTGTCTTTCATTTCTTTCTCAAATGAAAACAACTTTAGTGTAGAAAAGATCTTTGTGAAAATTCAGAATTTTGTGAACTTTGTGAAAATTCAGAACTTTTAAAGAAATATAGACAAAATAAAAATGGAAAACAATTTAGAATAAACATTTGCAACACAAATGATGAATGGTTAGTATTTGAAATATTTTACATTTTCTATATGTCAATAAGAAATTGAAACAGCCTAATTTTTTAAATGGGTTATGAAGATGAATAGGAATTTCATAAAATTATATTTACAAATGATCAGTATACATATAAAAATATTCAGTCTTACTTGTAATGAAAAAATCTAATTTTGTTCCCGCCTAAGATGGCAATTTCACTTCTTTTTTCCAGTTTGTAATATTGCAACACAGATATGAAGAAACCTTTCTCATAAATGTTTCAACTTTATGACCAATGTTTTTCATGGTAAATTAGCTACTTCTCATGCCCAGTGCGTGCCTTGATATGAATCACTCCCTCTGAATCCAGTTCCTCTTGCTATTGGCAACTCAGGCTCAGGGTTACTCTTGAGATATGAATTTATGTCACATTGATAAGTGGGCATGGGCAGAGAAAAGAACCTGGACACATTTGTGGTCACATAATCTGGGGAGGAAATTACTCAGATGCATCGAGGTTTGCCTGCCCCAGTCCAGTTCCTGGCTTGGGATTGTTTATCTCTTTCTAGATCTTGATTCTGGTAATCCAGCATATCACATATATAGCCCAGTGTACCTCAAATTTAACCTTTTACACAACCTCTGACTGTAATGTCTTTCACAACTTTTTACCACTTGAGTAGAGTCTCAATATTCTCTTGAGTAGGGAGATTCTTGTTGCAAAACCATGTCACCAGTTTTTCTGGGATTTGTTCTTCCTGTATGTTTTATTACTTGTAAACTTTATGTGTCTGTTAGGGAAACTGGCTGATGATTTTAATGTATTCTTTACTTTTACAGTAAAGTTTTCCTGTTATGGAGATTGAAATACTTTGAGTTTGAAAAATCAGTATCTGAAAGAACTGAGATATTAATATAAAGAAATTAACCTGCCTAAGGTTACACACTAGTTAGCTAAGAAACTCAGTCTGCCAGGGGTCCATGCTCTTACCCACAAAGCCATATGTTTTGTTTCATCCTCAGCTTTTGCTATTTTTCATTGCTAAATTTTCATTCATTGATTTTTAATCAGAGAAAAGTGAAAGCGTCAGTCACTCAGTTGTGTCTGACTCTTCGAGACACCATGTACTGTTTCCTCCTTCCATGGAATTCAGGCAAGAATACTGGAGTGGGTAACTGTTCCCTTCTTTGGGGGATCTTCCCAACCCAGGGATCCAACCCTGGCCTCCTGCATTACACACAGATTCTTTACCATCTGAGACACCAGGGAAGCCCCTTAATCAGAGGACATTTGTATAATTTCCATTTTTAAAATTCTCGTTGAGGGATGATCTTGTTGTGGTGGACTCATAAGCATTCCTCATGTGCTTGAAAAGAATGTCTGGACCTTCTTTAATGGACAGTGTGTATCAGACTGAGTTTGTTAATTGTGCTATTCAAATCTGATATTAAGTTTTTGTTTGCTTATTCAATCAGCTCTTTAGAGACATTTTAAATTCTCTGCCTATGATCATATATTTGTCCAGTTCTCTAGGTAATTCTGCCAAATTTGTTTTGTAGATTTTGGGTGATTTAGTAGATACCAGTTCAGGGTTATTATAGTTTTAAATGCATCACTATTTGTATCTGTGGGCTACCTGATGGCTCAATGGTAAAGAATCCACCTGCAATGTAGGAAATGTAGGAGCCACAGGTTCAATCCCTGGGTCAGTAAGATCCCCTGGAGAAGGAAATGGTAACAAACTCCAGTATTTTTGCCTGGAAAATCCCATGGACAGAGGAGCCGGGCAGCTACAGTCCATGGGCTCGCAGAGTCGGACATGACTGAGTGGCTACAAACACTTGCACATATTTGCATCTAAATCTCAATTCTAGGTTTTTTTCCCTTAAATTCTATTCCAATTAATATTTTACATCAACTCTCTTTCCATGATAATTTTATGTCTAGGTTTTATACTCTTTTGTAAAGACTGAATGCCTGCATTTAATTTTTTTATCCCAGTTTGGAAATCTCCAACTCTTTACAATTATTATAATTTATAATATATTCCAACTTATCATTGCTATTTCATTTTGTTTTCTATTTAATATGAGATTTTTCATCTTTTAGTTTTCCCTTTCTGCCTTTTATTGGTGAAAGTTTTCTCTGGTATATTTTTCTTTATTCTCCTATTTTAAGAGTAATACATAGTATTCATCCTTAAGGCATAAATGTTTAATATTATTAATGGTTTACCATATTCTTTTTCATTCATTCTTAATTTTTATAGTTTTATGCCATAGTCACTCTTTAGTCAGTATTTCTCTCCTTGTTTATACAGATAAGGGAGCTTCCCAGGTAGCGCTTGTAGTAAAGAACCCTCTTGTCAATGCAGGAGATGTAAGAGACAGGAGTTTCATCCTTGGGTCAGGAAGATCCCCTGGAGGAGGGCACGGCAGCCCACTCCAGTATTCTTACCTGGAGAATCCCCATTACAGAGGAGTGTGGCAGGCTACAGTCCGTGCGGTCACAAAGTTGAACACGACTGAAGCGATTTCACACAGACAAGGACCTTACTACAATTTAACTTCTTTCTAAATTCCTTCTCTAATATCCTTGTTATGATCTAGTGTTTAAGTTTTACATCATTTTCTAAATGTTGCCCCAGGTTAATTTTAACCAGAACTCTCTCTGTTTACCAAAATGTATCTCTGATTTCCTTGCTCATCATTGCTACTTGCATGACATTTTTTCCTCTCGTGATCTTTTTTCATCTTGTTAAAATATATTAATTGGCAGTTCTTTCAGTGATGATTTAGCAATAGGAAACTAAGTCTTTTACAGAAATAGAAAATTATAAGCTCAATATCTTTAATTTAGACTTTCCGAAAAAGAAGAGTCAGAGATTGAAAGCCTTTATTGACTTTAATAAGAAATCTTGAGAATGAGAAGATAGTTACCATGGTCCTTGGAAAACTAGAGTTCCGATTAAATCATAAGTCATAGCAATACAGGTTAGCAAATATTAACTGGTGAGTTAATTTTCTTGTATTTTTATCTTATTATAAAGTTGCATATCTCTTTAAGTCTGTTTGCTAAAGATAAAGAAACATACAAGTTTGCTTGATTTGTAAAGAAAATGAAATTTTCTCGGTTGTGTCTGACTCTTTATGAGGCTATGGACATAGTCTATGGAATTCTCCAGGCCAGGATACTAGAGTGGGCAGCTGTTCCCTTGTCCAGGGAAATCTTCCCAACCAAGGGGTCTAACCCAGGTCTCCCTCATTGCAGGTGGATTCTTTACCAGCTGAGCCACCAAGAAAGCCCAAGAGTACTGGACTGGGTAGCCTCTCTCTTCTCCGATGGATCTTCTTGACCCAGGAATCGAACCGGGGTCTCCTGCATTGCAGGTGGATTCTTTACCAGCTAAGCTATGAGAGAAGGCCTAAACTAGAGGCCAAAAATGTTAAAAAAAAAAAAAACAAAAACAAAAACCTATATTTCTTAAAATATTTACTTCATCCAACTGTTCACCTGAAGCTGTAAACTTTGTTTGTCACAGGAAAGAAAAATGTGAGATGAAACCATGATATATGATTTAACTGAAGTTTTGTAATCTCAATTATATATCAGTGATTTGAGCACTTTGGTTGGAAAGTATTAGTATCTTTTTTAGCTGAATGTATTAATTTTGTTCATACTATTAAAATGGGGGTAGAATTCTATAGTAACATTGGTTTTAGCTAAATATTTTGAAAATAATTCCCTTGTATAATAATATTCTGTTTTTGCTGAGGGTGAATATGCCCTTATTACAAACGACTTATTAAGACAATATATCTTTTTTCCTGACAAATTTTAAGTGTTTTTAGTCCTTCATGTTCTTCAGTATCATTGTGATTTGTTTAGATATAGATTTGTTTTCACTCATCTTTCTCAAGCCCAGGTATGTCTTCAATTTGAAGGTTCATGTCTTACATCATTTCTGAAAGTTCTTGGCCATTATTTCTTAAATATTTCCTCTAAACTATTTATCCTTCTAGAAATCATCTTGATTTATTGAAGTTTTCATACCTTTCATCTCTTTATTTCTCTGAGCTACTAGTTTAGATGATTTCTTCAGAACTTTCTTTCATTTTTCTAATTCTTTCTATCTTGTGCCTAAGCTACTAGATTTTATTTTAGTTTATCTAGATTTATTTTACACTAAAGACTGAATTTAGGACCATCACGTGTCTTTTTCCAGTTCCCTGCTCTTATTTTATGATTTTTTCCTCTTATCTCCTTGAACAGTTTAAGCTACAAATTTTAAAAGATGTTCTAGACTGTAATTCCTTTAATTACTTAGGTATCAGGTCTACATTTCTTGGATGTGTGGACTCTCCTTTCTGAAATTCTTTTAATTTTTTTTAATAATTTTTGCCTTGTGACAACAAAACAAACAAACAAACAAAAGGCAAAATGGTTGTCTGAGGAGGTCTTACAAATAGCTGTGAATAGAAGAGAAGTGAAAGGCAAAGAAGAAAAGGAAAGATATACTCATTTGAATGCAGAGTTCTAAAGAATAACAAGGAGAGTTAAGAACACTTTCCTCAGTGATCAACACAAAGAAATAAAGGAAAACAACAAAATGGAAAAGTCTTGACATATCTTCTAGAAAATTAGAGATACCAAGGGAACATTTCATGCTAAGATCAGTACAATAAAGGATAGAAATGGCATGGACCTAACAGAAGCAGAAGATATTAAGAAGAGGTGGCAAGTACAGCCACTATGGAGAACAGTGTGGAGATTCCTTAAAAAATTGCAAATAGAACTGCCTTATGATCCAGCGATCCCACTGCTGGACATACACACTGAGGAAACCAGAATTGAAAGAGACACGTGTACCCCAATGTTCATTGCGGCACTGTTTATAATAGCCAGGACATGGAAGCAACCTAGATGTCCATCAGCAGATGAATGGATAAGAAAGCTGTGGTACATATACACAATGGAGTATTACTCAGCTATTAAAAAGAATACATTTGAATCAGTTCTAATGAGGTGGATGACGCTGGAGCCGATTATACAGAGTGAAGTAAGCCAGAAAGAAAAACACCAATACAG